>JAKWJD010000383.1:0-92500 GCA_027705065.1 Solanum peruvianum | reverse complement strand
TATAATAGCTTCTACAAATTATGATAATCATATGCATGAATCTGGTAGAGTTTTTGAGGAACCTGCTAGAATTGGTAGAGAAACTGGTCGAGATGTTGGTAGATATCAAGCTAACTTTCCTAAGATTACTAGTAACTTTGATCGAAATGTGACTAGAAATTTGCCTGAGAAAGATGATCATCCCATTGGCAATCCAAATAGCTTTCCTAAGAAAGATCAAATCCCTGAGCCAGCCCCTTATACTGTAATTCAAACCTATGCAGATAGATTGAGATATAATCAATCCAAAATAGGGGTAAGTATAAAATTGAGTGAGCCTGAAATTACTACTAAGCAAGGGCTACCTGCTGTCTTATATGTTAAGGAGGAAGTTGTTAAAAACTTAGCCTCGACTTGCAAGTACACTCTTATTGGTAAATTCATATATACTATGCCTAGGGTGGATTTGATTAGGAAAAATTTTATACTACAAACACAACTTTCTGGGGGAGTGAAGATAGCACACTTTAATTCAAGGCATGTATACATTGACCTTGATAATGAGCTTGACTATAATATGGTATGGACTAAGCAAAGAATGAATATAGCTGGTCAAATTATGAGAATACAGGCATGGACACCTTTTTTTAAACCAGAGGAAGAAACCCCCTTAGTTCCAATTTGGATTTCACTCCCTGAACTACCATGGCACTGTTACAACAAAGAATTTATAACAAGTTTGTTGTCACCTATTGGTAGAGTACTATATTTGGATTCTGCATCTATTAATAAAACAAGGGGCAGCCAAGCAAGAGTTAAAGTCCAAGTGGATTTAACCAAGGAGAGGCCCCCACATATTTGGATGGGATACATTGGAGAAGACATTACTGATGGGAGGTGGCAAAAGATTGAATATGACAATATTCCAGATTATTGTTTTTACTGCAAGCATCAAGGGCATAAGGAGACAGATTGTATCATTAAAAAAAGGGATGAAGAAAACAAAAAAAGGAAAGAATTGGAAAAAACCAGGACAAGGAAAGACAGTCAAGTTGATACTGCAGAGTTACAAATTCCTAACATAGTTACTGATAGAGCTGAGTTAGAATATAATCAACAAAAACAGCAAAATGAAGAATCTCATCAGCATTTGATTCAAGAGGATTGGCAAATTCAAAGGAGAAGAAATGGCCAACAAGTTAGATTTCATTCAGATAAGTCTATTGTTCATCCACAACAATCTCAAACAGGTATGATCTCTATCCCTACCAAAAATGCTTATATTGATCTTGAAGTGCAGGAATTTACAACTGATGGAAATGGAATGGGTGTACCAACTGAACAAATACATGATCACACTCAAATATATAATGAAGAAAGGAATTTGCAGAGAGAAAGAAGAAATCAACAACAGATGTTGGAAAGAATGGACAATATAAATAAACAGGCTGATCATCAATCTAAATCAACAAAGATAACAGGTATTGACTCAATGCTCCCCACCCCAGCACCCCTTTATGTTGAAACTGTTGGTGTAGCTGATGGAGGAGAGGTTGGAAGATGTCAGGAGGAAATTAGAATACATCATGCTAGAAAAGATAAAGGGAAAGAAAAAGTGGTTGAACAGGGGACATTTATTGAGAAAGAACCCCCTGATAAAAATACTTTTAACATGCCTCAACAGAATATCAATAAAAATAATAATAAAACTCAATCTGAAACTGGTAAATCCCCTATTGACCATCAAAGAGATGATAATTTTGATGAGTATAGGGAACCTTGCTCTGAAGATGAGGATGATGTTGATACTCAATCTTTAGGTGAAGGTAATGAACCAGGAGAGGAACTGCACACCTCTAACCAACTTCAAAAAGGACCTTTACTTCAGACTTCTAATGTGGATGAAATTAGAGAAGTAACTAGTAAACAAGGTCTTTCACCAAGGGGAAGAAAATTGCAAAAACAAAATAAACTTACTAGTACTAGTAAGCCTAATACTAGGGCTAGAAGTAGAGGCATTTAATGATTAAGTTGTTATGTTGGAATGTTAGGAACATCAATACTTTTGGTGCTTTGGAGAGACTGATCAACCTTAGAAAAATTCATAATTTGTCTATGTTGGCTATTTTGGAACCATTTTCTAACCCTTCTCAAATAGACTCTTATAGAATGCAGTTACTCATGAATCATAGTCATACAAATCCAAATAACAAAATTTGGTTATTCTGGTCTGATGATGTTACTTGTGACATTTTAGAAAGTGATCAGCAGCATATAACTTGTGAAATTAGCCATGTGAGTTGCAATGAGAAGTTTCTTATGACTTATGTATATGCTAAGTGTAAGGATCAATTAAGGAGACCTCTTTGGGAAGATATGTTGAAGTGGTCTGCAACCCTGTATCCTTGGTGCATTATAGGTGATTTCAATGTTATTTCTTCTACTGCTGAGAAGCTAGGTGGTAGAGATTATAATATCACTAAAAGTCTGGAATTTATTAGTATTATTGAGGCTTGTGGTTTATTGGATTTGGGATATAGTGGTCAAAATTATACATGGTGTAATCACAGGAAGGATGGTCAAAGAATTTGGAAAAGGTTGGACAGGGGAATGACTAATGATAAGTGGTTAGAAACTATGCCTCATTCTAGTATTACACATCTTCCATCAGTAGGTTCTGACCATTGCCCCTTATTGATGGAAATTTGTGATCTTCAATCTAATGTGATTAAATATTTTAAGTTTCTCAACTGTTGGACTGAGAATGAGACATTTTTAACAACAGTGGAAAATTGTTGGAAAAGAGAGGTAATTGGTAACCCTATGTGGAGATTTCATACAAAGATGAAAAGGTTAACCAAAACTTTAAGATATTGGTCAAAAGAAAACTTTGGTGATATTTTTGACAAGGTAAAGCAATATGAGGAGTTGGTTAAAAAGGCTGAGAATGATTTTATTCTGGATAATAGTACTGAAAATAGTGAAAAACTGAATGCTGTTAATGCTCATTATATTAAGTACTTAAAACTTGAGTATAAAATTCTTCAACAGAAAACTCAATTGCATTGGTTAAAAGAGGGTGATGCAAATTCTAAGTATTTTCATGCTGTGATTAGAGGTAAAAGAAAAAGAATGGTTATTCATAAACTTATGGATGATAAAGGGTCTTGGATTCAGGGGGAAGACAATATTGCTAAAGAGGCTTGTAAATATTTTGAGGGGATTTTCACTGGCAATTCAGAGAGATTAAATGAGGATACTCTTCAGTGTATTAATCATAGGATTACTCAGGTTCAAAATGATGATCTTGATAGAATGCCTACTGAGGAAGAACTGAGAAGTATTATAATGTCTATGAACCCAAACTCAGCCCCTGGCCCTGATGGTTTTGGTGGAAAGTTCTATCAAATATGTTATGACATTATTAAAGAAGACCTCTTAAATGCTGTTACATATTTCTTTCTTGGTAATGGTATGCCCAGATATATGACTCATGCATGTCTGATTTTATTACCTAAAGTAGATCATCCTAACAGACTAAAGGACTTTAGACCTATCAGTCTAAGTAATTTTACAAATAAGATCATTTCTAAGATCATGAGTACTAGATTGGCTTCAATATTACCTATTATTGTATCTGAAAATCAATCTGGATTTGTTAAAGGGAGAAGCATTTCTGAGAATATTTTGTTGGCTCAGGAAATTATTCATGGTATTAAATATCCAAGAGAAGGCAGTAATGTAGTTATCAAATTGGATATGGTTAAAGCTTATGATAGAGTCTCTTGGTCTTATACTTGTATAGTTTTAAGAAAAATGGGTTTCAGTGAAGTGTTTATTGACAGAGTATGGAGGATTATGAGTAACAACTGGTATTCTATTGTAGTTAATGGTACAAGACATGGTTTTTTTCAGTCTAGTAGAGGTCTTAAACAAGGTGATCCTTTGTCTCCTGCACTATTTATTTTAGGTGCAGAAGTTCTTTCTAGACAGCTTAGTCTCCTTTACCAAAATCAGCTTTATAAAGGCTTTCATATGAAAGCAAATGGACCTAGAGTTAATCATCTTAGCTTTGCAGATGATATAATTATTTTTACTTCTACAGACAGTAATTCTCTTCATCTAATTATGAAGACCATTGAGGCTTATGAAAAAATTTCTGATCAAAAGGTGAATAAAGATAAGAGTTTCTTTATGGTCACCTCTAACACTGGTCAAGAAATTAGTGAAGAAATTAAGAGAATTACTGGTTTTGATAGGAAGAACAGTCCTATCAACTATTTAGGGTGTCCTTTATATATTGGTGGACAAAGGATTATCTACTATTCAGAAGTAGTAGAGAAGATAATCAAAAGAATTGCTGGCTGGCATTCAAAAATTTTAAATTTTGGGGGCAAAGTCACTCTTGTTAAGCATGTACTTCAATCCATGCCTATTCATACTCTTGCTGCTATTTCTCCTCCTAAGACCATCTTGAATCGTATTAAAAAGGTTATTGCTGATTTCTTTTGGGGTATAGATAAGGATGGTAAGAAATACCATTGGTCATCTTGGGATAATATGGCATATCCAACAAATGAGGGAGGTATTGGAGTAAAATTAATAGATGATGTGTGCACTGCTTTTCAATATAAGCAGTGGTGGTCATTTAGAACCAAGAATTCTTTGTGGAGCCAATTTTTGAAAGCCAAATATACTCAAAGAGCAAATCCTGTGGCTAAAAAATATAATACTGGAGATTCAATTGTATGGAGATATCTCACTAGAAACAGACATAAAGTTGAACCTCTTATTAAATGGAAAATTCAGTCTGGTACATGTAGTTTTTGGTGGGATTGTTGGTTAGATAAACCTCTTGCTAAGCATTGTGATCATATATCCAGTCTGAATAACAGTATTGTAGCTGATTTTCTTATAGAAGGAAAATGGAATGAAAGTCTGGTCAGACAGCATGTACCACCTCTTTTGGTACCCAAAATTCTGCAGACAACTTTCAATTATAAAGCTGGTAATTTAGACACTGCTATATGGATACCTGAAGAATCTGGTTATTTTACTATTTCATCTGCATGGGAGAGTATTAGACAGAAAAGAAATCAAGATCCTATTAATTCCTTTATATGGCATAAACAGATTCCTTTTAAAGTAAACTTCTTTATTTGGAGAGCTTTAAGAGGAAAATTGCCTACAAATGAATCTTTACAAAGATTTGGAAAGGCAATATCAGACTGTTATTGTTGCTACAATAAAGGTAAAGATGACATTAATCACATATTGGTTAATGGAAACTTTGCCAAATATATATGGAAGACTCATGCAGTAGCAGTTGGAATAATACCAGGCAATACAACCTTGAGAAATCAACTACTGCAATGCAACAATCAGCCATTTAAAAATGAGGTACATAAATTACTTATACATATATTACCTAATTTTATTTGTTGGAATCTATGGAAAAATAGGTGTGCAGTCAAGTATGGAATGAAGAATTCCAGCATACATAGAGTTCAATATAGCATATTTAAAGATATTATGAAGAGTATCAAGCTGGTGTTCCCTAGCATATCATGGCAGTCTAGTTGGAGCAATCTCATTAAATTAGTAGATCAATGTACACAGCAATACAAGATAGTAATGGTAAGTTGGAATAAACCAAGTATGGGCACTTACAAACTCAATACAGATGGTAGTGCTTTACAAACTTCAGGTAAGATTGGAGGAGGAGGAATTCTAAGGGATCATCAAGGTAATATAGTTTATGCTTTTTCCTTACCCTTTGGTATTGGTACTAACAACTCTGCAGAGATAAATGCTGCACTTTATGGCCTGAATTGGTGTGAACAACATGGTTACAAGAATATAGAGCTGGAAGTTGACTCAGAGCTACTGTTCAAATGGATCAACAATAACATAAAGATACCTTGGATACATGAAGAAACTGTCCAGCAAATTCAATACATAATCAAGAAATTGGATCACTTTCAATGTCACCATATATTTAGAGAAGCAAACTGCACTGCTGACTTATTAGCAAAATGGAGTCACAATCTGGAAATACTTCATCATTTTTATACAACAAGACAACTCAAAGGAGCAATTAGAGGAAGCTACCTATTGGAGAAGATGGGAATACAAAACTTTAGAAGAAGGAAGCTCAAGAGAATAAAACATCCTCCTTAGATATATTTCAATTAACAAATGACTTGTATTACAATTGGCACTAAACTTATTCATTGGCTTACTAGTTAGTAGAATAAGTTTACATTTTCATTATCCATGTAAAGGGAGAGTCTCCCTAATTTATGCTTTCTTAGAAAATGTATTAAGAGAGGAGTCCTCTCTAAGTATTATATTTCTTTAGATGTGCATCTTATTGTAAAAGGTTGAATTGACTATCTTAGTAGATAAGTCAATTACATACCTATCAAATAGTAGAAGGTAAGGTGCATGTCCCCCTTCTTGTAATTCTTGTTTTCTATAAATGTTAAGGCCTGGGGGTGATGCTCAGCCCCTGACCCACCTCAAGGGTCGTTCAACTAAAAAAAAAATCCAAAATGCCTACACTTTCATGTCGAGTCAGTTTAATTATGAGTTCTCTTAGTCTTGGTTTTATCGGGGTTTATTCTTTAAGATCGTTCAAAACATGATTTCTACTAAGTATTATCATTTTATCTGTGTAGTCGAAGCTATGCTGACTTGATTTGTGTCATTTGTGGTTTCTGTTTCAAAAAAAAATGTACAGAGAACCAACTCTTCTCTTTGCATTCCATGTTATGTTTATTTGTGCTCATGTCAATATGTTAGTTTGGGGACAATCTTGTTTCTAGTTTATTGTTATATTTCACTCCCTCTTAGATTATTTGGCAACACCCCCGTAGCTCCTTGATCTGTTGTTTAAAAAATAGGGTTTTAACATCGGAAAAATCTCGTCAATTGGGGTATGCTTATTTGATAAAGTGTAGCATGTTTCCTCTGCATATTTTGAATTCATTTGTTGAGTAACAGTGATGTATTCCTATGTATATGATGGGTTCATAACGCATATATGCAATTTGCGCCAATGCTTACTGTCATACTTGTTATTAGACTTTTTTTTTATTTCTTAGTTCATTTGGTTTTCCTTTGGAGTCATATATTCCCCCTAACTCGAATCTCTTTAGTAGTTCGCATCTTTCATTGCCATTTTATTCAAGAAACATTTTATTAGTTTATCGCATCATGTACTAATCCATTTTTGTCTTATTGCATGTTAAACTCTTCTCGAGTCCTCATGGACTTTAATCCATATCGTCGCACTTTTTCTTCAAGCCATAAAAGCTCAAAATATCTTTCTTGAGTCGTCCAAACGCCCTCAAAACTGATGAATAGGTTGAAAGCAGCAAATAGGTTGCTGGAAAGTTAAATTGTAGGTCTCCAAAAGCTCATAAAGGGCCTAATATACTACTCTATACACCGATATAGAGTATGAATATATGATACACAGGTTGAAAAAATTATACTGGTGCTGGAAAATTGATCGGGGGCAGCATACAATCCGTATACATCCCACTATACAAGAAAACAGATTGTATACAAGTCGTATACATCAGTATGCGTCAAAATGTATACCAGATTTAAAAGAGAGAAATGGGCCAAAATCCCTATCCAAAGTTGCTACAAGATTTTTGGGTTAATTGGGCCTAAGGGTCCATTTTTTGCTGAATTTGGGCAAAGAGGCCAAATCCAAATTCCTCCCTTCTCCTCTCCTCTTTATTTATTTTTCTATTGTATTAACTTATGTTTAATATGTTAAATTTTTGTTCCCCAAAGTTAACCATTTCTCTCTTTTGTATTTAAATAAAAAATATTTATTTTTATACTCTATATTTAGCTTTATTTTCACTATTAGACTTGTCAAACATTTGAGTTTTCCCTTTTACAGGTTTCCTTCTAAGTTCATTCCCTTTAAATAATCAATTAAAATAGAATAGTAATATTGGCCAATAAATAAATAAAAGATTGATTTTAATTTATTTAATCAATATCTATAAAAAAATATTTTAAAAAGTCATTTAGTCAAATCGCCGGTCAACCGCGAGATAGCAGACATTTCGTGGGCCTACACCTTCCCGGAATGTATATTTGAACTTCGAATCCTTTTCAATCGATTTTTATCTATTTAAATCTTTTGAAAATAATAATAAATTTTCTTGATTCTAATTAAAAAATCAAGTGGCGATTCTAGCAATTAAGAAAAATAATTTTCTCCTAAATTATAAGATTTATTGATTTTTTCGAAACTTAGTCATTTTTTTAGTATTGTATACTTTTAAGTAAAACAATCAACTGGTTTAGTGATAGAAAGTTTCTGGGTGTGCTCGACAACGGGACTTAGGAAAGACACACTCATACATGTTTGATATGAAGGAAAGACATATTAGCCCGTAAGGGAACTTAAAATAAAAAACTTCCCCCACTACTAACAACATGGAACGAGCAGAGTGAATGCATCAAGATGATCCAACACTTAAAACAACACGCATACAACTATAACAACATAAATATGTAGAGAGACAAGTGACACGTTAACAAAGATACAATATAATGACGTTAGACTACTAAAGGGAAGGCCCATATATCATAAATGCGAAAAACATATGCCAAATTTAAAAACAATAACAAACTTAAAATTAAACCTTCAGCAGGAAGCAGATAGTCCCGAAATTAAAGGACCCAGATACTTCAGTCATGTCTTTGCTAAAATAAAATAAATCGGGGAGCTCATAAACGGGGAAAGACATAAGAGTTCATGACAAACTGTGGCAGATTTGCACATAAGCATAAAGAAAATTGTTAGCGAAATGTCAAGATTTTAACGAAAAGATTAATGTTCACTTTGCTGACCATAGAGGCACTATATAAATACAATATTCAAATACAGCAACATATGAGAGTATATATGAACCATTTCAACTTTTATCGATCCTCAACAATAGATTTTAAATGCATTTGCAACGCTTATGAAAACACGCCAAGATAATAAACAAACCAAATCAATCCATATCCGAAATCACTAACCAAGATCACATTAATCAAAAGCCAAGGGGGGAGAAACATAGAACAAAATATGATTCACCACTTTCTGAACATGTCGAAAACAACACCCTTTTCAGCCGAGCACATGATTATTAATTTAGACTAAGATAACAGGAGTCAAGAACAACATGGGAGTTACAATCATGCTAACATAAACTCCTTACTCAAATAACGCCATGTTAGACATAAAAGGATCAAGGTCTTAACTTATGGAAACAAAAATTGGGTCCCTAGTTTTCAGTCAGATTCTTGAAAAAGGTCTCTAGTTTTCAGTCAGATTCTTGATTTTCTTGTCATGATTAAACCTAGGGTTTCTAGGACTTTGATAGAACATTATGAATTTATTAGTTTTATGTTCCAAATCAAATTATTTTGTTATTATTCAGATATTTGCATGAATTTTAGAACTGTAGCTTTATATTTCTTTAGTTCTTGAATTACACATGCTAGGTCAGATATTTCAGACACTTCAAATATACATGCCTCAGTTATGAATGCATAATTACCAGATTAATTGTTGCATTCTCAGGTTGCATGTTCAGTTTCTAGCTATCCAGTATTTTCAGGAACTCATACCTAAACAGTAAATTTATAGAATTCATTGGGAGTAGCATAATACCGAGTTTGACTAGGTTTTAGCGTACCCAATAGTCCCTGAACTATTAGACAAGTAAGTTGTAAGTCCCCTCTTTGAAATCACTTTAGTGATCATGAAAACATGCCTTTATACCTTTGGTGGGGTATATTGAGTACTCTGGATTGGGCGTATACATCGGACTCCACATTTAGCTCATGTGGTTTTAGCATCGGATATTAGTAGCTCCCACAGTTCAGTCAGACTCTCTAACATTAACCATTTATCATTATACTTAGTATCAAGTTTAAGCATGTTATAAATTGGTCATTGCATCCAGTTAGCTCAGAATTCAGTTTATCATGTCAGATTATTTTATTTTCTTTTATTCTTGTTCAGTTATGTTTTATTTCAGCATTACTCTATCCTACATGCTTAGTACTGTCACGACCAGAATCTATACCCCAGACGAAACCGGCATCGTTGACCTCTCAGAGGTCGCAGACAAGCCTACATACGTCATTCTTACTTTATCTAGGTTAATTTTAGCAGAAAATTTGAATGTTTTTGTTTCCTAACATGCTTACTAAACATTCTATTACATATATAATTGTTCACCATCAACCATCTAACATTAAGATCATCAAATGAAAGAAGCATTTTATTATAACGATAAAGATGTACTTGCCAAAACGGTACCCATACAATGTCTGAAAGAAAACGGGAAAGAAACGTTAGTGGAACATACTCGACTAGCTCAATCCTACAACTAAGATAGAGTGTAATAGGCAAGCATCCTCAAAACCATGAGGGACTATCAAGTCCGAATGAATACTCGATGTCCGGATAGCGACAGTGTTGATCTTGTAGCTCTAGCGTCCACCTGTGTCTGCAACTAAAAGTTTGGAGTTGTATAGGGTTAGTACCGACTTTTAATAAGTATCGGTATATCCAAGCACACACTAAGGACATGCATGAGTAAGAATAACTCTTTCCTAGCAACATTATTATAGCAGTTCAAGTCAGTGGACTTGCCAAATTAAGAATAGGAAAGTGAGTGAACTTTCCAAATTTGGATTAGTATGTTATGCCATGAGAGTAACATGCACCATCATACTTAACATTTTGCACATAGCACACAACAGCATACACAAAGCACATATCATAATTCATATAACACATAACGTTGTTCATATCATTTAATCATATGCCATGAGACCTTGGAATCATGGACTTGACATTAAGACTTCCCAAAAATGAGGGCTCAACATATGGGACCTCAACTAGGGAGTCTTCATTAGCAAACACAGAGTCTGCTTCATTCATTAATATGTACTTCATTTCATTTCGTTCATAGGCTAGTGTGAACACCACCTATACCTAGGATGTAGTTTAAGATTTTCATCAGGTTTGCTGTGCAATGACCAAGAATGACCTAACGTTATTCCTTGAGTCTAACTCACCTCTTGATCATCTTGCCCTAAAACCGCAGGTACCATTCATTTCATTGTGTGCCTATTTTGAGGCTGGCCTCATTCGTTCATTCATTGGGAACATGGGAATTGAACACCGCCAGATCCCTATATTGGCAATATAGGGTCGAAGACTAGGAGATATAAGGAGACTCATATCCGGCATGCTAGAAAGTCTCATCTCATGAGAATTACGTGAACGTCTACTCTTCTCGAAAGAAGGCATCAGCGCTAATAGCTAGCCTATCATTGCTCAGTATAAAGTTCCATTACATTCAACTCATATTTCATGGAAGTTGGTTTCTAGTATGAGGACATCATAGCTCAATAGATGATTTCTCATCTCATCATTAGTACTAAGTGTGTTAATATTAATACTTTCATTAGAGTTTTCATAGAGACTGGTCTCTTCATTAACTTTACACTCTCATAGGTGATTATGGTTTGGTTTAGAATCATTTGAGATTGCTCTCAGCTTTACATTAGCCTTATATCATGTTGTCACCACATTCATACCTATTGGCACATTTGTTTTTCCATAATTATTCACCTTTTTTACGTGAATGTTCAATTCATCATATGCAAATGTACTTGACGATTTGTGTGTTTCACACTCTTACTTAACCATTCTAGGGTTTCATCATTTCATAACATAATATTTGTTTCATCATATGCCAATGCACTTGGCAATTTAGTGTGTTTTACACTCTTACTTAACCCTTCTAGGGTTACATCATTTCATTACATACATCTTAGGTTCACTTTTTTTAAAAGTATATTAGACTTATGGATCTATACATACAAGTCATGAGGCTTCATTCATAGTTCATTTAAGTGATTCATATCTTCCTAAGATTATGTGGTACAAGACTTATGCATCTTGTATGTATGCCAAGATCTCAGTTTTGATCTAAGTAGGCAGCATTATTCTTGAACATTTAATTCACATATGACTTATGTATTAATACGGAATTTGGGCAAGGGAACCCGGTTTTCAAATACCTTGAACAACACTTACATTTTTTTATTCATTTTGGTTTGATCCATACGGCTTGGGGACCCAAGTTCGAGCCCCAATGCCTTCATTTTATTTTTCCCTTAATTTCTCTCTTCATTTATCGCTTAATGGAACTAAGATGATGTGGGATCGAACCCCCACAAACCTCATTTACTTTTTATTTTCATTGCCTTTAAATTTTTCTCCTCTGGCCGAGGGGTTGTGGGTTCAAACCCCCACAGACCCTCTTTAATTTCATTTAATTTTTCTCCTTAAATCTGCCTAGGAGGTCGTGGGTTCGATTCCCACGCCTCACATCTCTTTTCTTTCATTTCCTTTGACTCTCCTTCACTGCCTAGAGGTCATGGGTTCGATTCCCACGCCTCACATTTATTTTCTTTCATTTTCTTTACTCTCCTTCACTATCTAGAGGTCGTGGGTTCGATTCCCATGCCTCACATTTTTTTCTTTTACTCTTCCTTAAATCTGATTAAGAGGTGGTGGGTTCGAATCCCACTCCTCTCATTTGTTATTTTTCCTTTTAAGTTACATTTTCCATCCAATACCATGGTTTGAATCTCCTTCACCACATTTCTTTTTACTTCTTATTTTCATGGTTTTTAACATGGTGAGGTCACGGGTTCAATCCTCCATTACCTCACTTGTTTAATCCATCTTTAAAAAAAAAAATTAACCCTCTTTGCTGACCGAAATTCATCAATAGAAGCTGGAAATTTTCTTTTTATTTTTGAGCATTCTTTTATCAAGTTACACCTTAGCTCTTAGGGGAATTTCGTAGTGAATTTAGAACGTTTTAGGTGAGTCTTCATGTATTCATTAAGCCAAGACATTATCCCTCAAATCAGCCACATTTCAACTCATCTGAACATCACATTTACATTAACATGTATACATGAAATATAAAGAACTATCATGTCATTTCAAGTCCTAAACCATGAAGAATAGCCACGGCAACACACACATACATAGGTAGTTACATTTTCGGAAACATCAACATATGTCACATAATTCCAAACATACATATAAACACATAATCATCACGAAAGTACGTTTCATCCCTATTTTCCTACCAGCAAACATAACCAACCTATGATTCAATAGGAGCTAGTGACATGGACATGCAACGGGAAACAATCCTAGTTTTTTAATGAATATTCAGAACCTTAAAGGGTCACTTGGGAAAGGGACCAAGAGAGAAGATAACCCCATACCTTTTTGACGTTAAACTCTTGACTTGCTGCCCAAAAATTTCACCCAAGAACACGTCTAAGCCTCCTCAATATCAACTCCACTCGAATGACAACCTCCCTTAGCCTAGTGTGCGATTAACGTTTGATTTCTTGTGATTTCGTGTGAGTTATTCAAGTGTGAAGAACATGGTTTATTTTTATGTTTTTGTATCGTATTTTGGAAGAAAAAATACATGAGAAAGAATAAGAGAGATTGAGCGAGAGACTGGAGAGATAAAGTGAGAGAGTGGGAGTTGTAGGAGGCTTAGGAGTCTAGTGTTAGGACTTAGAGTAAGGTTTTCTTTATTAAATAAAAATCTGATTTTTGTTTTATTTTAAATTAGATAATGAATAATAAGAATTAACTAATTATATTAATTCAATTTATTCAATAGAAATCACTTTAAAACATTGGTTCCACCAAGGTTCGAACCTGGGTGGAGCAAGACTTCACTTCAAGAGCCTAATTTCGGACCTCTCTCCCAAAAATACCCCTCCACCTTATTAATTAAATAATTCATTATATATTTAGGGTAATTACAATACTACCCTTAGCCTGGAAAAGACCGTTTTACCCCTAGACCCTCCAAACCTAAGATTTTCCCTTTTTAAATCCGGTAAAGACTCCTTCAAGTAACTCTTCGTATTCGAGAGCCCTACATGGTTGGACCCAACCTTTCCAAGCACAAGTAACTCCTAAAGTTAGTTGGATTGGATGTAGCAAGGGTTCCTATGTTTGGTTCTACGCGCATCAATCCGTGTGAACCCTGGTCTAATCATAGGCCTTCTTGACACATTAAGTATTTCTTATCTTAACCATTTTTAGGGTTATTACATTATAACCCGCTTAAGAACATGACACTACTTTTTACTAACAATAAATAAATCATTTATAGAACGTACGCATGCATATATAATCCAATACTCCCCATTGGTGAATATCTGATTCACATATTAACATGATGGTGCACATCCTCGAAACCTACTAGTAGTTTCACATTAATAGACTAAGGAACTCTTTCCTAAACTAGTCTCATCAAAGCATACAACATAAGTTAACATATAAATCATACAAATCAGCAACCAACATGATGACTCAAACATATTAACCTCATACTAGTGCATACACACCATACACAGTCAAATACCTGAAGGACTAATTAAGGCTACTCACCCGAGACTTCACCAGAGGTGACTTCCCCTGCACCCCTAGACTTGAGTGCGAAGAATCGTTGCCTCCTTGGAGCCTCTTCACTTGGACCATTAGACTGAACTCTCTCCTTCCCTTGTTCTTAACTTTTCCTAAGCGAACAATTCTTCACCATGTGACCCGGTTTTCCACAACTGTAACAAGCGTTAGTGCCCATCATACACTCTCCAACATGTAGTTTGCCACACTTCCTGCAAGGTGGTATCTCTTGTGGTTTATATAGTTTATTGTTTCTCTTATCTCCAGACTTGGAATTTCTATCATAACAACCATTTGATGAACTTGACTCCCCTTGGTGGGAGAGTTCCTTCTTAAACCTGTTCTTATCCCCGATTTCAGTACTATTGTTCCTTAAAAATTTCTTCTCAACTTTCCTTGACCTGTTCCTTGCCCTAGTGTGCTTCCTCTTCCTGCTTTCCTCCACTTGCTCGACATGGGCCATACGCTTAGAAAGATATATTCTATCATGCAGCATAGCTTCCCTACACTCCTACTCATTATCCTCAACAATCCCTGTCAAAAATCTACTCATCTCGTTTCTGTTGTTAGACTCAAGAGAAGTGGCATACCTGGATAATTTCACAAACTTCAGGGGATACTCCCTAGGGATCCTCAAATGTCTTGGAACCTGTGAAAATAGGAGGATTCATCCTTGTAAACTCTCATTGCTTGTCAGCCATGCTACGTAGTGGTGGGTTCTCCCTTTGAACATTATATCGATTCACCTGGGGTTTCATGTCCTGAGATTGCATGGTGATGGCTTCCATCTGGGCTAGAGATGCCCTCACCTCAGCATCAGTCAACCCAGCAGGGTTTACTGGCATGACTACTCCTTCACCTGGAGCCTGGGGTGGAACTTGATTGTCCCCAGCAGCTGCACTCCTCTCATCAGACCAATAGCTCTCCTAGTGTTCATTCTCTGTAAACAACAAGGATTTGACGTTAGACACAATCATAACATCAAGAAGTCAAACATTAGGAACGACACTATAATATCTGAAGAAGAGAATGTTTCCTACGCAACATGCAGTCTCTAATCCAGGATAGTGGTGCATTTCACTACAATGACTTAGAAACTACTCAATGTGGTTGATGAACTTATTATTTCTGTAATTTTACCTAGGGATCTGATACAAACTTTTTCACGACCGAAATCTCGACCCCAAATGAGACCGGCATCGTTGACCTCTCAGAGGTCACAGACAATCCTACATACGTCATTCTTACTTTATCTAGGTTAATTTTAGCGGAAAATTTGAAACTTTTTGTTTCCTAACATGCTTACTAAAAATTCTATTACATATATAATTGTTCACCATCAACCATCTAACATTAAGATCATCAAATGAAAGAAGCAGTTTATTATAACAATAAAGATGTACTTGCCAAAATGGCACCTATACAATGTCTGAACAAAAACGGGAAAGAAACGCTAGTGGAACATACTCCACTAGCTCAATACTACAACTAATCTAGAATGTAAATGGGCAAGCATCCTCGAAAGCATAAAAGGCCTACAAAGTCTAGATGAATACTCGACGTTCGGAATGCTGCAGCGTTGATCCTGTAGCTCTAGCGTCCACCTTTGCCTGCACCTAAAAATTTAGAGTTGTATAGGATTAGTACACACTTGTACTAAGTATGTGTTTATGTAAGCACACACCAAGGACATGCATGAGTAAGAATAGCTCTTTCCTAGCAACATGATTATAGCAGGTCAAGTCAATGGACTTGCCAAAATGTGATGAGGAAAGTGATTGAACTTTCAAAATTTGGATTAGTAAAGTTATGCCATGATATTAACTTACACAATCATATTAACATTTTGCACATACCACACAATAGCGTACACATAACACATATCATAATTCATAAAACACATAATGTTGTTCTTATCATTTATTCATATGCCATGAGACCTTGAATCATGGACTTGATATTAAGACTTCCCAAAAGTGTAGGCTCAACATATGGGACCTCAACTAGGGAGTCTTCATGAGCAAACACAAAGTCTGCTTCAATCATTCATACATACTTCATTTCATTTCGTTCATAGGCTAGTGTGAACACAAGCTATACCAAGGATGTAGTTTAACACTTAACATCGAATTCGATGTGCATTTCATTATGTGTATCATTTGAGCCTAGCCTCATTCATTCATTCATTGGGAACTTTAACTTTAATCGACATAGATCATATGAGCACCATGAAATCCTGTGTCATGAAACCCCACACTGAAAAGAGGTGGAATCATCTTCCAAAGTGACCCAAAACATGCTAGTATACATGGAAATTGAACCACGCCAGATCCCTATATTGGCAGTATAGGTTCGAAGACTAGGAGATATGGAAGACCCATACCCGGCATGCCAGACAATCTCATCTCATGATAGTTACGTAAACCTCCGCCCTTTCCGAAAGAAGGCATCACCGCTCACAGCTAGTTTATCGGTGCTCAGTATAAAGTTCCATTACATTCAACTCATACATCATAGAAGTTGGCTTCTAGTATGAGAAAATTATAGATCACTAGATGATTTATCATATCATCATTAGTATTAAGTGTGTTAATATCAATACTTTCAGTAGAGTGTACATCTAGACTGGTCTTTTCATTAACTTTACCCTCTCATAGGTGAGTACGTTTTGGTAACAATTACATAGGCTCATTTGAGAGTTCTCCAATCTTTTACATTAGCCTCATATCATGTTGTACCACATTCATTAACATTAGCACAATTGTTTTTAATAATTACTCACCCCTTTTTACGTGAATGTTCAATTCATCATATGCCAATGTACTTGACCATTTCTGTTTTTCAGACTCTTACGTAACCCTTCTAGGGTTTCATCATTTCATTACATGATATTCGTTTCATCATATGCCAATGCACTTTGCCATTTAGTGTGTTTTATACTCTTACTTAACCCTTCTAGGGTTACATCATTTCATTACATACATCTTAGGTTCACTTGTTAATTTTTTTAAATGTATGTTAGACTTATGGATCTATATATACAAGCCATTAGGCTTCATTCATAGTTTGTTTAAGTGATTCATATCTTCCTAAGATTATGTGGTACAAGACTTATGCATCTTGTATGTATGCCAAGATCTCAATTTCGATCTAAGTAGGCAACATTATTCTTGAACATTTAATTCACGTATGACTTATGTATCAATATGGAATTTGGGCGAAGGAACCCAGTTTTCAAATCCCTAGAACAACACTTACATTTTTTGTTCATTTTGGTTTGATAGATACGGCGTGGGGACCCATGTTCGAGCCCTAATGCCTTCATTTTATTTTCCCCTTAATTTGTCTCTTAATTTTTCGCTTAATGGAACTAAGAGGATGTGGTATAGAACCCCACAACTTCATTTACTTTTTATATTCATTGCCTTTAAATTTCTCTCCTTTGGTCGAGGGGTTTTGGGTTCAAACCACCATAGCCCCTCTTTAATTTTTTTTAATTTTTCTCCTTAAATCTACCTAGGAGGTCGTGGGTTCGATTCCCACGCCTCACATCTCTTTTCTTTCATTTCCTTTGACTCTCCTTCATTGCCAAGAGGTCATGGGTTCGATTCCCACGCCTCACATTTCTTTTTTTCAATTTCTTTACTCTCCTTCACTGCCTAGAGCTCGTGGGTTCGATTCCCACGCCTCACATTTAATATTTTTTCTTTTACTCTTCCTTAAATCTTATTGAGAGGTGGTGGGTTCAAATCCTAATCCTGTCATTTCTTATTTTTTTATTTTAAGTTACATTTTCCATCAAATACCATGGTTTGAATCCCCTTCACCACACTTCTTTTTACTTCTTATTTACATGGTTTTTAACATCGTGAGGTCACGCGTTCAATCCTCTATGACCTAGCTTCTTTTGATTCATTTTTTACAACATTTTTGAACCCTCTTTGCTGAGGGATACATGCGCTACATATTATCGTGATGTAGGTTCAGATTTTCAGCATCCAGGTCATGCATAGATCAATTTCCGATCTCCAGTTCAGCAGATTCAGTGGTGAGTCCTCATTCTTGGAGGACAACAGTCATGAGTTTCATTTCCGTCTTTAGTCAATTAGTTTCAGTTTTTGCTAGATTTAGTTGGGGCTTGTCCAGTATTTCAAGTCAAGTTTAGAGGCTTATTTCAGACATAGTCAGTTTCAGCTTAGTGTTGAGTTAGTAACTTCATTGTATTAAACTCATCATTTTCATATTATATCACATTTAGTATATGGGTATTCCTTATCTTTTTATTATAAATTATGATTTAGTTTCCGCAACAATTTATTATCTTTAGTATGTTCATGATCATGCCAACAGGGTTAGCTTAGGAGACTTGTGGTCCTAGGTTCTGTGTCCGCGTCTCGAGGGTAGCTTGGGGCGTGAAAAAATGGGTAATAGAAGTGTTTGAAATCTATAATATTATTATGATTTTTGGGAGTTCTTTAGAAATATGTGTTAGGAGAACCTCTTTTTCAATTGTGTTTGGTTAATATATATTTCAATTCCCGGGCTAATCATCTAGCTTTGATTTCTTTATTTGTTAATGTATATATTTTTTTGATATTTTTTCTAAAAGGAAAAATAATTACCCTAATAATTATCATATATGCATTTTAGTTTACATCATCTAAACTGAACATATGAATTTTCTTGATTATAGTGAACTGGTCTTTGGTAATTCAATTTCAAGAGTGTCATTACTACAAATTGCGACGAAGAGGGTCAAAAAGATTTTCAATAAAGAAGAGCTTGCTGAATATTGGTGTTTTCAATGTAAAGATGAAGGATAGCTTATGATTTGTGAGTATGAGAAAGTCCTTTTTCTAAGAACATCAATTTTATATTTGGTGTATTTGATGAAATAAACAAATAACATGGTTATCATAAAAAAAAAATTCTAAAATGACAACCATGTTTATGATTTATTTCATCAATTATAACAAAAATAAAATTACTTGCCCATAGTCAAAAATCATGAGCTCTTCTCCATCTTTACATTCAAAGCACTAATCTTCTACAAGTTCTTCTTTGTTGAAAATCTTATTGCCCCTCTTCGTTACACTTTGCACTAGATGAGTCTCTTGAAATTGAATTACTTGAGACTCACATCACTATAATCAAGAAAATTCTCATGGTTAGTCAAGATGATCAAAATAAAATGTCGATATGAAAATTGTTGGTTTAATTTTTTCCATTTTCGAAAAATTGTAGAAAAATATATTCATGATACAGACAAAGAAAATCAAAGCTTGATGATTAGCCCGAAGAATAAAATACCTACTAACAAAGAATAATCGAAAGACATGTTTTTCTTAACACAAAATTCTAAAGAAATAGCAAGAATTATAACAAATATTTTCAAACACTTGTAACACCCATTGACCTTAAACATGAATGTCAATTTGATTAATCTAAATATGTCATACAAATCAAAACTAGAAAATAAATCAGCATCATTAGTCCAACCTAGATGGAAATCTCTACCTTCTATAATAAAAAGTTGAAAATTTTCGTTTAGTGATAACATGAACCATAGAAGAGAGAATTGGTGGTAATGAAGAAAAGAGAGAATTAGGGGCCGGGTAATGAAAAAAGAGAGGATTGTTGAGTGTGTGCTAACAATTCATAAGTAACTGGTTGTTGTATCCAAGAAAAGATTCTTCCAATCCAAAAAGTATAACTTTGTTCAGTTGGACTCTTCTATTAAAAAAAGCTTAATAGAAAAATCTTTCTATTTTCTTTACACTCAATACTCTCTTTTTTTGTTACCCCCAATTCTTTTCCTTTTTTTTCATTACCCCCAATTCTCTTTCCTATGGTTGATGTTATTGCTTGATAAAAAATATTCATTTTTCTATTGAAGAATGTAGGGATTTGCGTCTATGTTGGACAGTATTGCTGATATTTTTTTTGTTTTATTTTTTATGATATCTATCAGTTAAATCAAACGAGATTCATAATTTTTTAGTTCAATGGATTCTAGAAGTGATTGAAAATATATATTTTTGTTATGATTGTTGGGAGTTCTTTATAATTTTGCATTAAGAGAACCTATTTTTCTATTGTATCTTGTTAATATGTATTTCAGTGTTGAGCTAATCATTTAGCTTTGTTTTTCTTTGTTTGTTAATGTATATATTGTTATGCTATTTTTCTAAATAAAAAAATTACACTAATAATTCATATCTGCATTTTAATTTTGATCATCTAAATTGAACATAAGAATTTTTTCATGATTATAGTGAACTCACCTTTGGTAATTCAATTTCAAGAAACTCATTACTACAAATTGTGATGAAAAGAATCAAAAAGATTTTCAACAAAGAAAAACTTGCTGAAGATTTGTGTTTTCAATGTAAAGATAGAGGAGAGTTCATGATTTGTGACTATGAGCAAGTCCTTTTGCTATGAAAATCAATTTTATAGTTGGTATATTTGATGAAATAAACTAGTAACATAGTTATCATAAAAATGTTTCTAAAATGGAAACCATGTTTCTAGTTTATTTCATCAATTATAAAAAAAAAATTAGTTTTTTAGCAAAATGGCTTGCCCATTGTCACAAATTATGAGCTCTCTCCTCCATCTTTACATTCAAAGCACCAATATTCTACAAGTTCTTTTTTGTTGAAAATCTTACTGCCCCTCTCCATTGTACTTTGTAGTAGATGAGTCTCTTGAAATTGAATTACTTAAGACTCAAATCACTATAATCAAGAAAATTCTCATGGTTAGTTAAAATAATAAAAATTAAAATACAAATATGACAATTGTCGGTTTAAATTTTTCTCTTTTAGAAAAGATAGTATAAAAATAATTTCATTATACAGACAAAGAAAATTAAAGCTTGATGATTAACCCAAAGAATAAAATACTCATTAAGAAAGCACAACATAAAAACATAATTTCTTTACACAAAATTCTGAAAAAAAATAGCAAGAATCATAAGAACTTGCAGATATTTAAACAGTTCTAGAACCCATTAACTTAAAACGTAAATGTCATTTTGATTAATCGAAATATGTCATACAAATCAAAATAAAAAAAATCAACATCATTAGTCTAACCTAGACGGAAATTGCTACCTTGTATAATAGCAAGTTTATTTTTTTTACTGATAACATGAACCAAAGAAGAGAGATTTGGTGGTAAAGAAGAAAAGAGAGAATTGGGGGGCGTGCAATGAAAAAAGAGAGGATTGTTGAGTGTGTGTCAGCAATTCATGAGCGACTGATTGTTGTATCCAAGAAAAGATTCCTCCAATCCAAAAAGTATATCTTTGTTCAACTGGACTCTTCTATTAAAAAAAATAATAGAAAAATCTTTCTATTACCTTTACACTCAATTCTCTCTTATTTTGTTACCCCTAATTCTCTTTTCTTTTTTTTTCATTAACTCCAATTCTCTTTTCTCTGGTTGATGTGATTGCTAGAAAAAAATTCAACCGATGATATTATTGCTTTATATGCCGATCTCCGGCGACCATTTAAAAGATTTAGGGATTGGTTGTGTTGAATTCTTAGGTTGTCTTTGTCATAGTCTAGCTCTTTATTAATTAGTCGATTACCTACATTCCACATTAACGTTGAATCTGGAATAGGCATACCGTATATATCATTCAAACTTCTACCCATCTTTAGAAGGATGTTTTCAATTTCCAATATTGTATACGATTCAATTTTCTTTACATTCAGTTGTAAATCATTCAATCAGAATCTCAATCTCTGCATTGATGTGATATCTTCAGATAATATCTCATAGTTATTTTCTTATAGTTTGTCGGGTTCCGATACCTGACAATTCATAACTATAGTTACAAAGAGTTGTCTCAACTCGATTCCCATAGCCCACTACGTTGCCTCAGACAAATAGTCATTCCACTCTTTGTCGTCATCTATTAAGCCTACCGTGTAGAAGTCCTCTTTATATATATGTTTTATGATCCACTCCTTTGATTCTTCTTATGCTTTGAAATGAAGTGCACCCTCTCACCAAACTTAGAAACATCCAGATATAAAAATGTTCCCCACTTGCCGGATGTGCAAAGTATATTCTGCCAACTGTGTGTCCCTTTTGCCCCCTGCTCCATTGCTTGTCTCTTGATTTCCCGACCCAACGTGTTGGAAATTATGAATATGTAGGTTTTGTTCATCTTGTATTCCTAACATACTTAGAACAAAACTTTGAAGAACTTTGTAAGACAACAAAGTTTAAGAACATTTTCACAACTAGAAAATTAAAACTAGTAGCGAAACTAGCATTAGTAAACGGATTAGAAAAAATATACGAAATATTTTTCTTAAAGAAGAATTATTGTTAATATGTGCCTAAAGAATCTTACTAATTCCAAAAAACATAGAAGAAACACAAAGTTACAAAAGTTTAATGGACCAATGAAAAAAAAGAATAGAAGAGATGAAATTAATTCACAAATCTAAAATTTGTAACACATATTAGAATGTGGAAAAACCAAAAGAAGATCAAGTCCACTGAATGCACAATGTCCCCTTAAGGAAATTATTATCCTTTAGTATCCAAGGTTTGATTTGGAATATGTCCTCCCAAGGTAGAATGATCTCAATCACCAGTGTATTGATTTTCATTGTTGTATGTTGTACCATTTCCTCCGAAGTCACTGATCTCATCTTTTATTCATTCCACTCATAATTTATGATTAAATAATTTACCTCCAATTCCTCATCTTGTCCCAACTCTCCTTCAGTAAAGTATAATGCTCCTTGCCGGGTCAAATTATCAAATCAAAAACTAGAATTTCCACTTTTGATTTGCCACCATATATCATGTTCTACCTCCACCCTCATCTTAATCATCTTCTTCCAAACCAGTGACGCTCTGAACTGTTCATAATTAACTTATGCATTTTCTTGCAGTACTTATTCTAGATGTATTCTAACCATAAAGAGTTTATGGATACTCTAAAGATCCATCATAGCTATGAAAACAAGGCTTTATTTATATCCTGAATCTACCTAAATCTGATTCCACCTTCATCTTTTGGAAGACACGTATCCCCCCATGCCACCTAGTGTTTACCTTTAACTCCCCACATTTCCCAAATGAATTTAGTAAAAATTTGATAATTTTGGTCCATGACTTTCTTTGCTGGATTTATAGTTGATAACAAGTAAACTAGCATAGACTGAAGTACATGATTGACATAAACATGATTAACCTTCAAATGATAGGAATTTATTATATCATGAGAAGATTATCATAGCAACTTTCCTAATCAAGTCTTCAAAATACCCAGAGACGCTCCTCTCATTAAAATATTGGACATCCCAAATACAGAAAAGGAAAAGTTGTGCCTTACCGGAAAGATCACAAACCTTTTGAAAAATCACAATCTTTCGGAAAGGTCGTCAGCTTTTATAAATGTCAAACTTTCCATAAAATAAAAACATTTCCTAAAAGTCGCAACTTTTAATAAAAGTCACAACTCTTCATACAAGTTCGCAACTGTCACGGGGCTATTTTTCCACCTCGTGGGACAACCTTGAATGCTTTCACAACCCTTCAAATGCTCAGTCCAAACAACCAAATGATCACCCAAAGGTGTATCAACAATATGGCCAAAATAGTCCACTAAAACAGCCAAGCAAGGGGGCCAAATCGGAAAGCAAAGTTGGGAGGCAAATGCCAATTATGAATATGTATTTCTTCAAGTCTTTACAAGAGTAAAACTGCCTAAAAACTCTACACAAGCCCCTTCTTAAATCAGTCAAAAACGTTGGGGAACAAAAACCAAATAGAAAAGCTACAAAAGGAAACTTTATAAAAAGGCAGCAGGCTGCTTTATTGCCAAAAGAGAAAACTGCCCATCAGTTGTTGTCCCATCCTTAGGGGGCATCCTTTCCTTGGAAAGATGAGAATTAATTGCTCATCTTAGCCTACAAGCAACCCCCAATTGCTGATTTGAAAAGTGGCAAGTGTTCTTGACCTTTGGTCTAAATATTGGCATGTGTCTTTGACCCTCCATATCGCGATTTGCCTCGACCACGTTGACGAAGGTGCTGAAATTGTGGGATTTTAATGTAACGCCTTACGGGGACTTACACGCTCCCCCAGCTAATTTGGTGACGACCCCAACGCTACACAACTGCAAATAATTGTGGACCTTTTCGCGAAATGGCCTCAAGTCCTCATACTTCTTACATGTTACCACCTTCGGTGCGATCCCTTTCACACGAACAAGGAATTGTGAGCTTGAGTTGTTCCAACCTTTGCCACGAAAAAGTTAACGATCAATGATGGCTTCGATATGTTTGTCCACGATCGGCGGTGTGATGAAAATTCGAGCTCTCATAGACTGCCCCCGCTTCTTGTCTTCCATGTCTTCAAAGTATGCTTTTAGTTGGCTAGCATGGAATACAGGATAGATCTTCAAGTGGTCTGGCATATCAACTCGATATGATGTCTTGCCAGCCTTGGCAATAATCTCGGAAGGTCCCTCATACTGGCGAATCAAACTTTGAATAACATTCCACAATGATTTGAACTGTCTAGGATTAAGTTTCACCATCACTCGACCCCCAATTCGATAGTCAATTGGGCGCCACTTCCGATCAGCAAATTTCTTCATTTTCCGGGATGCTTTATCAAGATATGAATGTGCAAGGTCAACTTGATCCTCCCAGGATTTCTCCATATGATAGGCACCTGGACTCTTCAAGACGGCGTCAACGGGCAAAGATTGAGATGTGTTAGGCTGCTTCCCCGTTGCCAATTCAAAAGGGCTCCTTCCTGTTGCTTCGCTCCGCTGCAAATTATATGAAAACTGGGTGGTGTCAAGTAGTTTGGCCCAATCCTTTTGGTTTGCATTTACATTGTGCCGCAAGTAGCATTCTAAGAGTGCGTTAATACGCTCATTCTGCCACTACACCATTTTCGGCCTACAGCAACACCACGTAAGTGTAGTCTAAACTAGCAAAAAGTGTGGCCTTTGATAAAAGGCTACACTTTTGGACATTCAGCAACACTTTTTAGGGGCTGCCCAAAAGAAGCGTAACCTTTGACATTAGGCAACACTTTTTAAATGTTGCCATCTTTGGCAACACTTATAAAGCGTAGCCAAATAGGTATAAGGGCACGCTTTGAAGACGTGCATTAGCAACACTTATTTTTTGTTAGACTACACTTAAAAGCGTTGCCTTTTCAGATTTATTGGTCACACTTAAAAAGTGTTGCCTTTTATTGGTCATCTATTGCAACACTTTCAAAGTGTAACTTTTTATCTACCTAGAGCAACACTTACAAAGTGTAACTTCAACATTTATAAGCCTACATGTAGCACAAATATATATAATATATTTACATACATACAAGTGACCTAAAACACAAAATGAACTAATTAATCATTAAATTGAAGCTATATATTTCAAATAAACTTCGAGAAATATTTCATGTACAACCAAAAGATAGTATGTGTGTGTGTACATAACCATACTTATACATCAATATTCTAAATGTGTACACAATAAATCAAATATGTATTTAAACTTTTACAATAGTTCAAAAACTCTTCATCATCCACTTCAAATTTGATCGCCTGTATTTCCCTACACAAATAAGATATTGGCAGTTATATAGAAGAGGTAAGAAGTTCAGATTGCAACAATATAGAGAGGCAAGAAATCCAGCAGTTACAGAAAACATTAACAACAAATCTGCAGATTGCAGATTCCATACCATGCCAATGTTCTATACAAATGCCAAAAAAACAGTGAAACAAAAGAAGCAAGACCTTAGCTCAATTTAAACCAAATACATTAACAACAATTGAAGAGAGACAAGTCCAGATGAGCCCTTTGAGTTGAGCCCTTATGCTTGAGGATTATTTCTCATATATTTTCTGAAGGAACAACTAACATTACAACAATCAATTTATTATTTTCTTTCGCTAATAAATCAAGTTTCAGTAAAGAGAATTTGAAGAGGGCGGAGAGAGCAACCAAGTAGACTTATATAGAGTAAATTGGTTACCTGCTTATGGTAGCTATAATATGTTCCACGCAGCCTGCAAATGTTCTCAATCCATATGTTTTATAATGAGTACAACAACAAAAATGAGTTTCCATAGCAAGGAGAAATGTGAAAGCATTTTAAGTATTTTTCTGACATGTGTACGAGCGTCTCTTTATATAAGCTACCTGTGATAATGCCTGCAGAAAAACAAATATGATCACAAACCAATAAAGGATCATATATAGCAATTCCATGCTGGCATTTTCATCCAAGTAATCTAAACCAAATGATTGTAAATACTACTAGATACACTATATGCAAATGGAAGCAAGGAGTCCAACAATTCATATCAAATCATGTTTGCATTATTTTGGTGGAACCTTTCAAACACAGGACCTCACATTTCACCAATCAGTAAGTTACTAGTTAAAAATCATAGGCATAATAGCTCAAAGATCCATTTCTAATTGCAACGTACCAAGCTTATTTTCTTCACCTGTACGGTTCTAAAGATGGGCTAAGTAGGTTGCTTCCCTATAGGAACATCGACTGGAGCAGCAGGAACAGTAGCTGCAGAAAAAGTTTGTGTCTAAAAAGCTTGAAGTTTCTACCATTATTGCAACTCAAATTCACTACAAACTCATGTTTTCTGATCAACCAATCTTGAAATCCAATGCAAATGGAGAATTCACTTTCTCATCTGGTTGGGATCAGATTAGAGGGAAAAGAAACCAAAGTTTCTGCTGTCACAACCTTTCAACTGTTTCTACTGCTATAAATAGGAAGTAAACTTATCCCTTCACACAATAAAAAAATCATATATTGTTCAAACTAAACACACAAATAGAAAACCACTTGTTGTTTCTACCAACTGTAATGAGAAACGGACTGAAGGCCCTCCAAGAACCATTGCTTGCCTTGGCTGTGACCTGGTGAAACCGAGCTTTCTTTCTCTGAGATTAGTAGTCCAAAACGTAATTCACTCTTATGTGTTACTATTTATATTTTTCTACAACTTTGAAGAATTGTTAGATGCCATAAAACAATGTAAAACAGAAGGCATATAATTATTATGGACAATACATCTGCCAATGAAAATATACTAAACCAAACCATGCGCGTTATAGGTAAATTTATGCCACATTGCGTATCAAGTCACCATCGAATACCATCAAAATATCATATGAGCTTCTAGGGTTACCACACGCTCATTTGTTGATTTAACTCATTCAACTAACATAATTTTAGCTCAACCTGTTTATTTGGTAGCCCTTAGAGTAAGTTTTAATAAAAAATTGATTAAAAGATAGTAAAAAATGTAACTAAAATATATGCAATCTCGAGTGAAAATGCAGGGGCAAATGTGAGGTCTACAATTACCATGTTCAGATTTCGAACTAACGAAGAAACTACTTACCCTCCACTCAAAAAAATCTGCCTAGAGTTCCAAGAACAAGCCTTGACGGTAGCCCAGGATACACAAAGTATACAGCCTGAAGCTTGTCCTTACAGTTAGAAGAGAGCTCTTCATAGATCCACCTCAAGATGGTTAATCCAGGATTGTTATTATCCTTCTGGACAGAACTATGCATGTAGACAACACATAATGGCCCCTTAAGCAGCTCCTTGCAAATTTTGTTAAAGACATACTCTTTCAGGCGCTCCGCACTAATAATTAGCGCTGCAAAATATTGTTGACATAGTTGTCTTATTTAATTTTCATGAAACCAATAAGGAAACATAAACAGAGAAACATGAGATGGAATGTCACGTGAGACAACTAAATAGAAACCACAAATATTTTCAAACGATTCCTTAATTCTGAAGAACAGAGTTATTCTTTGCAGGGAAAAGTTTTTCCTAGTCATCACAGTAAATACTTTTCTTTTAAAAGGTTAATCACAATGATTATATCAAAACTTGAATCAACTAAAAAGAATATTTTGTCTAAGTATTCTTTTACTTACTATCGACATTTATGTTGGTTTAAACTTTTTTACTTGTTGTTCATTTTTATGTGCTGACAAGAACATTTAACTTTCAAAGATAATCAATGAATACAAAAACGAGGATTCAAAACTCTCTTGATTAAAGATAATCAAGAGAGTTGTCTCGTTATTAAAATTTTAATCACTTCTTGTCGTTATAAACAAAGACATGATTCCTTTTTATTATTACTTCATAACGTACAATCTCTTTTAGACACACAAAGTTATAAATTTGGATACCTTTTAAACCAATTAGAATTGGGATACAAATGTTTTTGGATTTACCTGATAATACCTTTTACATAGAGGATACATAAGTTCATTAAGGTAAAGAAAACAACAACATTGACTTCTCACTTGACACGAGGTATCAAAATTAGTGATTCACAAAATTACGAGGGCAAATAAATGAAGATGCAAATTCAAAAATAGCTTGCTCAACCACTGTCCAAACAAGGATAAAAATCTCACAAAATAAACATGAACTTTAAACTCAAATTATCTCAATATTGGCATTAGCGACAGATACGTTGAAAACCACAAAAGAAAAGATAGAGAATGTCATCTTTAAGTTGATTAAACACGACTTAAAGAGAAGAACATTTGAAGTAAATAGGCAGCCAACTCATGCTAGTAAGAGGGTCGCTTTTGCGCTTATGGCCAAAACGACTGAATTAGCTAAAGTTACTATCTATACTGTGAAATGCACTAGAGACACAACAAAATGACTTCTTCACTCTTCAAGACATACAGTTGAAAACAAAAAAATTGTGATTAACAAATGAACAAACAAAGATTAAGGCGGGCACAGTAAAAAAGCAGTGACCACAGATTAAAACAAACATCATAGCAAGAAAGATCTTAAACATTGAAAAGCAACAGTACCAGCAATCAGAATACGAACAAGGAAAATCTTAAGCATCTGCAGAAATTAACATGAAAAGTAAAGGAAAATCTAAATGTTAACGAGCTACACTCCAAAAATCAACTGATGAAACTAAAATACAAGTCACACTCCCAAAAATTGCATAAAAACATAAGAATATAAAACCCTAAGTTAAATTTTAGAATTTCAAAATGAAATTTCTTACCTGATAAACCCAAATCCAACAAAATCTCTTTGAAATCGTGTTCTTCAGCGAGACACTTGAGAGAAAAGTGTGATGGAGAGACTAATTAGCTCCAGTTCATCATCATGTCAACAACCCAACAATATTCATTTCTTTTATACAAAAAACAAAAAATCAAACACTTTAGCTAACAAGAAGACTATTTTAGAAGTACCACTTCAGCTAAAAATCAAACACTTCAGCTAAAATCAAATAAGTTTCAGAAAACAGAATCGTTCTTACTCTTCAAGGAATCGTTCAACTCTTTAGCTCAGTTCATCGAATCTTTAGCTTGTATCAAAAAAGAGAACTACTTCTTCAGCTATCTTCACCTCTCTTCACTTCGAAACTTTAGTTCTTCAGCTTGTATCGGAACCTTTAGTTCTTCAGCCAATTCTTTTGCTGAAAAGAGAAACGTGAAAAGGAAAGTCTGAAAGAGGAAAGTGAAGTCAAAATGTTTTGTTAATGTTTAACTTTTTTGGCCAATAAAAATGGGAGGGAGTGTTAAAAATATTGGAGGGAATATAATATTTTAGTGAAAAATTTTAAGGCAACACTTATAAAGTGTTGTTTTTTCAATTATAAAAATAGGACATTTTAGAAGTGTGGTCATATATAAAATAGGTGTTGCCAATTATGTCATGTTTTAACAACACTTATAAAGTGTATCTTATATTATTAAAGAGTACACTTTTGAAGTGTTGCCAAAATTATTGTAGCTAAAAGTTAAAAATTTTGGCTACGCTTTAAAAGCGTTCCCAAAACTACTTTAGGCAACACTTTACAAGTGTAGTTCAGAATAAGTGTAGTCGTAGGCCTAAAATGGTGTAGTGTGCCCATCTGTATGTGGATGAAAGCTGGTCAAAAAATGTACCTCCGACCTCAATAGACTGAAAAATTCCCTCCAAAATGTGACGGTGAATCGAGGGTGTCGATCACTGATGATATGACCTAATATTTGACGACGACGCGCAGAATAATACGGGCTGCCTCCTTAGTTTTGCATCTGGCCGTCGTGGTATTGAAAGTTGCATACTTTGAGAAGCGATCAACCACAACCATGATGGTTCCAAACCCTTCCAACTTCGGCAAGCATATTTAATGAAGTCCATACTGACGCTTTCCCAAGGCTTTTCAACGATGGACAACGGCTCAAGTAGTCCACTCGGCGCCTTTGTCTTAACTATCTTGTTGATAAATAAGACAAGTCCGCACATACACCCCGATGTCATCTCGCATCCGAAGCCAATAATAAGAAGCCTCTAATAATGCCAAGGTCCTCTTCTTTCAACGATGACCAGACCATACAGTATCGTGTCCCTCTTTGATCAACCTACGCCGAAAATTAGCCCACTTCGGGACGTACACACGTCTGCCCGCAGTATAGAGTAGACCACCTTACTCCCAAAATTTCTTCCTCTTGCCTTGCTGGGCCAAGATGAGGAGTTGTTTTGCCACGGGATCATGATGCATGCCTTCCCTTATCTTGTCAACAATAGTTCTGCAATTCGAGCTCACGGTCGCAGTCAAGGCAGCCTTGCGACTAAGTGGTCGGCTACAAAATTAGCTTTCCCCGGCTTATACTCAAAAGCGTAATCGAACTCAGCCAAGAAGTCCTGCCAACGTGCTTGTTAAGATGTCAGTTTCTTCTAAGACTGGAAGTATGTTATCGCGATGTTATCCATCGCGACAACAAAATAAGCACCCTATACATAATGACGCCATGTTTTTAGGCAACGAACTACGACCGTCATCTCCATTTATATGAGCCGAATACCGCCGTTCTACATCATTTAATTTTCTGCTTTCGAACGCTATCAGGTGGCCCTCTTGCATTAGGACGCAACCAATAGCAAAATCCGAAGCATCCGTATGAACCTCAAATGCCTTAGTGAAATCAGATAGTGCCAATCCTCTATAACTGCTGCCTTATGTTTCTCGAAGGCAGTTTGGAAAGCATCAGTCCACTCCCACTCACGATTCTTTCTCAGTAAGCCAGTGAGTGGAGCAGCAATAGCCGAGTAGCTAAAAATGAAACGCCGATAATAGTTGGTGAGGCCAAGGAAAGACCGCAACTCGGGTACTTTCGTTGGAGCCTCCCAATTTCGAATTGCCTCCACCTTGTCTCCTTCCATCTTATATCACCATGACTGATCGTGTGTCCGAGGAATTTGACAGTACACTGGGAAAAACTGCACTTCTCCCGCTTCACGAACAAGTCATTATCGCGCAAAACCTTTAATACCTTGCAGAAGTGTTCTACATGATCCTCCATGTTTTTGCTATAGAAGACAATGTCGTCCAAGTAGATGACCGCAAATTGATCAAAGTAACGATGGAATAGCTTGTTCATCAATGTACAAAATGTCGCCGGTGCATTTTCCAAGCCAATGGGCATGACCAGCCACTCAAAATCACCATAACGAGTCACAAGTGGTCTTAGGTTCATCACCTTCGGCAATCCGAACTTGGTAATAACCTTTCCTCAAGTCCATCTTTCTGAACACCTTGGCCTGTCATAATCGATCAAACAAGTCAGCAATCAAAGGAATGGGATATTTTTTCTTCACCGTGACCTTGTTGAGGGCCCGGTAATCAATACACAAACGGAGTGTCCCTTCCTTTTTCTTTTGGAACAAAAAAGGTGCACCAAATGGCGCCTTGGAAGGCCTGATATGTCCCGAATCAAGCAACTCCTTGAGTTGTTTCCTCAGTTCCTCCAATTTCAGGATTCTATAAGATAAGGCGTCATGGCAGGCGGCTTTGCCCCGGGAATCAGCTCAACATGATGATCAACTTCCCTTCGGGGTGGCAACCATAGGGGAAGTTCTTCCGGCATCATGTCCTTCTTTTCACTAAGGACCTGCTCAATGCAAGGAGGCAAAGGTACTGCCTCAGAAGATCTTTCGACGCATCCAAAAAGGTTAGCAAGAAAGGTTGGCTCACCTTTCTTAAAACCCTTAACAATCAGCATCGCAGACAAGTGCATCCCGTTTTGTGGTACCCGAATAATGGGTACCACGCATGAACCTCTAGTGTCGCTGATGTGCAGCTGGTTGTGACACAGTGAAATAAATGTGTTAACCTCATACCAAAAATCCAGACCCAAAATTATATTGAACACGTCCAAAGGTGCAATGGTGAAATCGGTCATCCCCATCCAACCTCTGAAATCGATGGGGAATTTAGGAGCGAAGCCATGGAAAGAAATATGGAGGGCATTGACCGTCTCAATATTGTGTTTCTGGCAACATAAGTCAGACCAAGGTCCTTGGCCTTCTGCTCCGTCATGAAATTGTGAGTTGCACCTGTATCCACCATAATCTGCACGTCCTTGCCATTCAACTTGGCATTGACGAATAATGATTAGCGTGACTTTATACTAGCCGGGTGAGCAGCTAAAGCAGCAAGTGAAATATGATTGAACAACTCCATGTGATTAAAAATACCAACAAAAACGTTTTTCCCTTTGTCTGTCCCGCTGTTCTATCCACGTTGATCCCCGGACAAACCTCCGGTTTTCGTCGCAGCCTTCTCTTGTTGTTTTTTGGCAGCCACCATGGAATCAATTTACTAAGGGATGGACAGTAACGAGCAGCATGTGTCGTTTCACCACAAATATAACAACCTTCATGATGAGGAGTTACTTTCTTGCGATCCTCATAGTTGTTGCGGAAATTAGAGGGTTGATAATGGGTTTTACCTCTCATGTCGCTGCCTCGGTTTGGTATTGCCCTGCCTTTGTTCCTGTTGTTTTCAACCTTGCGAGGAATAGTTTTTCTCCGATTATCCCTCCCCTTCGTCGCATCTTCTGGGAAATCATTGAGCGATTCTACCACTACTATCGCTTCGTCCACGTCTTGGACTTGATGCCGTTGGAGTTCTTGTTTGGCCTAGTTTCAGAGACCATCCAAGAAGTAAAATAAAAAGTCATCACTTGTTAAGCTTGGAATTTGGAGTTTCAATTTCATGAACTCTTTCACTTAGTCCCGAATAGAAGAAGTTTGTTTTAACTCCTTGAACCTCCGACGAGCCTCATGGACAATATTTTTGGGTAAAATTGACGCTTAAGTTCTTCCTTGATATGCTCCCAGTCATCAATAATACAAACCATCCTGTCCATGTCCGCTTTCTTCCTTCGCCACCACAACATGGCGGTATCAGTCAAGTACATGGAAGCCGTTCTGATTTTGGCAGCCTCACTTTGCATATTTACGTGCTCAAAGTAGGCGTCCATCTTCCACAAGAAGTTTCAACATCTTGGGTACTCCTTTCCCCACGAAATTCCTTGGGTTTGGTAGCCTCAATGCTTGTCTCGTGCACAGTCACGGGAGCAGCAACCCCCGTTTCAGCAGCCTCATCAACCTACTGTTTTAGCGCTTCAAACTTTCTTTGAAGGGAGGAGAGAGCCTCGGTGAGCTTGAGTTCGAGGTTGGTCTAATCCTCCTTGTGAACTTACTCAAGATCAACCAAATTGTTCTTCACACCATCCATCACCTCAAGAGTTACAGCTTCTAGAGAACTAAATTTGTTCTTGACAACAACAACACGTCTATTTAGGGCTGACAACCCCGCCTCAACTACGATAATTTTTCGTCGAGTTGGCTAGTGTCCCACACCTTACCCCTCTTCCTAGAAACTCTACCACTAATAGAAGGGTTAAAAGCAGGGTCCTACCTTACTCTTTTCACATTTCTTGGTAGTTTCCCTCCGAACTTCCAGCTCCTTCTCTTGGCCAGCCTCCTCATTCTGTTGAGACTTTGACGTCATGCTTCACCAAAGCTTTGATACCACTTGTCACGCGGATATTTTTCCACCTCGTGGGACAGCCTTGAATGCTTACACAGCCCTTCAAATGCTCGGTCCAAACAACCAACCGATCACCCAAAGGTGTATCAACAAGATGGCCAAAACAGTCCACTAAAACAGTCAAGCAAGGGGGCCAAATCAGAAAACAAAGTTGGGAGGCAAATGCCAATTTTCAATATGTATTTATTCAAGTCTTTACAAGAGTAAAACTTGCTAAAAACTCTACACAATCCCCTTTCTAAATCAGTCAAAAACGTTGGGAAATAAAACCCAAAAAGAAAAACTACAAAAGAAAACTTTACAAAAAGGCAGCAGGCTGCTTTATTGACAAAAGAGACAATTGTCCCATCAGTTGTTGTCCCATCCTTGGGGGGCGTCCTTGCCTTGGAAAGATGAGCATTAATTGCTCATCTTAGCCTACAAGTAATCCCCAATGGCTGATCTGAAAAGTGGCAAGTGTTCTTGACCCTTGGTCTGAAGATTGGCATGTGTCTTTGACCCTCCGTATCGTGATTTGCCTCGTCCACGTTGATGAAGGTGCTGCAATTATGGGATTTTAATGTAACGCATTGCAGAGCGGTACATCAACCCTTCATTTTCCATTCACACCTTTTAAAATTCAACAATCCCCCTCATGAATGGGGAATAAATCCAAGACAAAGAAATGGACAAGTATATGTACTTAACAAGTAAGAATTAATTGCATATGGATAAGTAGGTTTCCCCTTGGACTTTCTGTAGTGACCATTTGTCGGATATACTCGATCAATCGATAGATGTGATATCTTTGAACCGTCGAGCTTTGGTGTATACCTAGACAACCATATCCCACACAATTGACCCTTTACCATTTTAAGTTCTTACAGTTGTGTTTGTTTCATCCATGAACACCTCCTGGTTTCATGAGTGTATAGAGAAATGGGATTTTTACAATTATTTTCTTTGAAGCTACTTACACTTCACACTCACATAGGTGATTTCTAACCGTGTTATTGCGTAGATACACTATTTGGTCAACTCTACCAAACTTAGGAAATCATTAAAACCATTAAGCTTTATTGACTCATTAACAAGCCTTAATGTTATAGCCTTGTCCCTAAGCATTTTCTTCATAATGAGAATGGATAGAGTTTGTTGACAATGCTGAACCGTCATTCACAAATTTGTTTTTCTGCTTGAATCTAGCTCTTGGGATCTCCAGTCTGCTAAATAGAGTTACCGCCGTGATGACTTGTCCTAAGTCGTAAATCCATTCCCTTAGATAATCTTTCAACTTTCTCTATAGTTAGGCCTTTTTGGTAAGTGGATCCTACACATTATCCTTTGACTTTACATAGTCAATTTTGATATCGACTAGAGAGTAGTTTTCTAACTGTATCATATCTATGTCATATATGACGAGACTTTCCGTTATACGTCATGATCCATGCCTTACCTATTGCATCTTTACTGTCAAATTACATGCATACTAATCCAATGGTTTGGGCCAAAAGAGAATATCTATCAAACAATTCCGGAGTCTTTCAACTTATTTACTGACCTTATCTAGAGCACCTAGCTCAGAGATTATTGTAATGTTAGCGATACATGTCTCTTTTGAAATATTTCCAAGACACTGTTCCTCTACCAAAAGTAAATACATATCCACTCGTTGATTTTACTTCATTTGTCCGTTGATCCAATTTGTATATTTATATCCTCTCAATATTGTTTGATATAGTTAAAATACAACACTTAGTTTAAAGTAATTCTAAAATACTCCAAAACACTTTTTATTGTAATCTAATGAGTACTATTGGGATCACTTGTGAACTGACTCAGTTCATTGATAGCAAATGCTATATCTGATCACACACACTTCATGATATACATCATACTTCCCAATACTCTAGCATAATCCAATTGGGATTCACGTTATATTTCAAACTTTTGAAATAGAAATCTCACATTTATTGGAGACTTGACAATATTGAAGTCCAAATATTTGAATTATTCAAGTATCTTTTCAATGCAATGAGACCGTGAAAATGCTAAACATTATAGAGTTTTAAGGATTCTTATACCTAAGATCGCATGAGCAACTCCAAGATATTTCATTCCAAACATTCTTTCTAGCATAAGTTTAGCAGCATTTATGTCATGTATATCTATTGATGATCAACATATCACCAATGTACAAATAAATAATGATCTTGTGATTTTAATGTGAAAATATTTACCACTTCCATCATTCATAAATCCATTTGCTAACATGGTTTGGTCAAATTTCTTATGTCATTGTTTGGATGCTTATTTTAGTTCATAATGTGACTTAACAAGTTCACACACTTTGTTTTGTTTGCTAGGAACCATAAAATTTTTGGGTTGTTCCATGTAAATTTCTTCCTCTAATTTTCCGTTTAAGAGAATTGTTTTTACATTCATTTGATGAATTTGGAGGTCATATACCACAACTAACACAATTAACATCCAAATGAATGTAATTCTAGTTACTGGCGAGTATGCGTCGAAAAGATCAAGACCTTATTTTTGTCAAAAACCTTGAACAAAAATTATTTTTCTTTTGAGAAATTCACTTTGAACCCAAAAGGTTTAGTTCCTCGAAGAAGATCAATTAACTTCCAAATGGTTGCTGAAGATTGCATTAATCTCACTATTGACACTATTTTTCCAAAGGATGAGTCTATAGAAGACACAAGAAACGTTACAAAATCATATTTGAATGAAGTAAATGCCCTTTGACATTTACTAAGCCTCTAAATCTGTTTATTATGTACATTATCTTTTTTCCCTTCCTAGGACTTTTAGACCCTTCTCTAGACTACTCAAGTCTAATTTTACAGTCCACAGTCACAGGTCCTATTTTAATTATTTTAGGAATAGGAACTTGGACTTTGGCTAGATACATCCATACTTTGAAATATTCCAAGTTGTATTTCCTTCCTTTCTATTTCTCATATGGAAAATATTATATCCTAAACAAACAATATCGTTTTCTTTCTAATAAGACAAACAATTTTATTGCTCCCTTTTGCATAAAGGATATTTCCTCCCACAACTTTTGTGGGAAACCCGAACTTATAAATAATGCGTTATCATTTCTTTCAACGTTAGGTTTTTCATTAGATTGAGGTGAATTGGGAAGTAGTTTGATGGATAACTCCACTTTCCAAACATATTTCTGCACAATGAGATTTATACTCTCCGTTCTTATCACTTCTTATCTTTTTCCACACTGATTTTCAACTTCGATATTACATTGTCTAGACATTTCTATTGCTTCATCCTTACCATTAAGAAAATAAACATAGTCATTTCTAATGCAATTGTCAACAAAGTAACAAGATACTTTTCCCCACAATGAGATGGTGTTAACTTCATATTACAAATGTCAGTGTAAATCAATTCTAAGGGATTCAAATTTCTTTCAACATATTTATAAGAATGCTCAACATACTTGATTCCACAAAAATTTGACATTTTTATTTAATGCACTCAATGTTAAACAAAACTTCTAAGTTGATCATCTTTACTTACAAGGTTTTGTAATTGACATGCCCCAAGTGTTCATGTCACAAACATTCACTCAAGCAAGTAAGAACAAATGAAAACATTGAGTTCAAAAAGCTCTTCGCGAGGTAGCTTTTTCCTCACTAGTATTTTGTTCCTATTTCTTACAATTTTGTTTAATACAAACATTGTTTAGAGTCATCACCTTGTCAAATGTCCTTTTCAGAAAGACATTTCCATAACTTTCAATTTGATTGTCATACAACTACCCATGAACAAAGTCTCATTGGGTTCAATAAAGGCCAATATAGTCCAAATGTTATGTTTACAAAAAAAAACATAACAAATGATATTAACAAATATTCATGTCTATAAAAATACTTTTCATGAAAAATCAGATCACTTCAAGTGACGTTATTTCATAAAAGAACACAAGCATTTTGAGCAAATGTATATATAATTTGGTAGTTTCATATTAGTCATACCGTATAATAGTAATAGAGAAACTCAACAAACACAATACCAAATATATTCCAAAAAATTTGTGGGTCGTCTAATCATAAGCAAAGAACCCCACATTCTAAATGTGATCTCAAAAATATTTTTCAAGTATTTGAAAATAATTTTTCACATATTTTAATATGAAACTTCTTTTGGAAACATTATTCTACAAAAGAATTATAGTGTTGCAATTCTCTTTGACAATGTTTACACAATGTCAAAGTTCATTCCATGGAGACACAAAATTACAAACTCTAAGTCACTGGTTTCCTCTATCATAAATAGACATACCACTTACTATTTTAAATACTAACAATAAGGACAAAACAATTTATACAATTTATTTCTATATTACATTGAAGTTTATGGAAAATCAAAAGTACAACATTGACTTATCATGTGAAGTTTTCCTATTCTTCAAACCAATTGCATAGTCCAATTTATCGAGAGTAGAAAATCAGAAAAGTTTTTAGTCTAGAAAAATCATACACAGTCACATTTCTTATGGAATACAAAACGACAAAAGTCTTTTTTTTGTCCAGACGGAATAACACATATTCTTTATCACAAAAATATTTTTCTTATTAAATAGTCTTCCACTATAACATTTTGACATAATATTTTATCAAACAAAAAATATGCATCTCTCATTATTACAAACTAATGAATTTTAAAGGCAACAATATTTGTCAAGTAAAATTCATTCCTCAACATATGGTTTGCAGATATTTCTAAAAATACACATGATAAAAAAAAAATTGTAATTATTAGAAACTATTTTCATCTTTAGACAATATAATAAGAAGGTTATCTGGTAGTTTTTAATCGGAATACCACAAAATTTTTATGTTACATTCTCACTTCGACCTTGCTAAACAATGCAACGAATTATGGAAAAGTAATGCATTTATCTTGTACTTCCATGATAAGATTCACTCAATCAGTAGAACACAAAAAATACTAACATTATATTAATTTCCTTAAGATTGTTGTTCATCTTGTATTCCTAACATACTTAGAACAAAACTTTGAAGAACTTTGTAAGACAACAAAGTTTAAGAACATTTTCACAACTACAAAATTAAAATTAGTAGTGAAACTAGAATTAGAAATAGAGTAGAAAAAATATACAAAATATTTTTCTTAAAGAAGATTGTTGTCAATATGTATATAAAGAATCTTACTTATTCCAACAAACTTTGCAGAAACACAAAGTTACCAAAGTTTAATGAATCAGTGCAGAACAAACAAATAGAAGAAATGAATTAATTCACAAATCTAATATTTGTAAGACTTACCAGAATCTGGAAAAACAGAAAGAAGATCAAGCCCATTGAATGCACAGTGCTCCCTTAAGGAAATTATTCCCCTCCAGTATTCGAGGTTTGATTTGGAATATGTCCTCCCAAGGTAGAATGATTTGAATCACCACTGTGTTGATATCCAAAACACTAGTGTCAGCGAGCTACTCAACGGCAATAAACTACACTTAGAATACTAGATTTAGTAGTAGAAGAAGAAGTCCATAAATTCTATTCTTAGAACGAGAGGAAATCCTTCAATTTATAGAAAGCAAAGGGTAGCGCGAAAAGATTCTTATTATTCCTTACAGGAAAGATCACAAATCTTTGGAAAAGTCACAATCGTTCGAAAAAGTCTTCACCTTTCATAAAAGTCACAACTTTCCATAAAACTCACAACTTTCCATAAAAGTTACATCTTTCATAAAATTCGCAACTTTTCATAAAAGTTGTAACTTTTCATAAAAGTCACAAATCTTCAGAAAAGTCACAACTTTTCATTTTCCATTCGTACCTTTTAAAACCCAACAGTAAGCTCTCTGGCATCAGGATATTTTTTGTTTGCCTCAAACCATTCTGTAAATTTTGCTTTCTCAATATCGGGCCTGCTAAGTACGCTATCAACTTGCCTTGATTCTTGAAATATTATGGTGCTTTGCCATTGTAAATGGAAAGGCAAACGCTCAACTAGTGGTTGTCTATAATGTATATCAAATGTATAGTTCCTCCAGCAAGCTTAGGTAGCCGATATGTACTGCAATCTAGATAGTTTTTTTATCTTGTCACATTCTATCATGTTCCCGAACGATTCTATTATTGATGTTGCTCTATCCTATCCTTTATGAACATACTTGAATAGGTACTTTACTGACCTTGAAAAATTGTAGACTTCAACACTTATATGTGTATCAAACTTAATAAGTAAGTCCCTGTTGTATGGAATCACATATTTTTTTATCTAAGTTGATACCATTTTTTTTTACTTCAATACCATTGTTGCACCTCATATACATAGGGAATACATCATAATCGAAAAAAATCGGTCATTGTATTTCTTTGGGAAATGTTTTGTGCACTTTCCTTGTTTTATGCATGGGCAATTGGGATTTTGTTCTCCGTAAGGTTCGTGCATCATGGAGTTCTTGACTGCACTATACCCATCTGGGTAATCTTGACAATCTGGTATTTCAACGGATATTACTCTGTTGATTTGATCTGGTGTGGGGTTTTTGAAGGATTCATGAAGGAACAACAGTATATGTGTCAAGCCTCTTTTAGAACTCAATTGTATATATACCTGCATATAAAATTGTACATGGACTTGATTAGCATGATTGCTTCCGTGATGTGGTTTAATAACATTTCAGTAGAGATATTGTACTATAACAGTATGGCGATTTCATATATTGTTATTCAGTAGGGTAGCGTAAAGTATTTTCTAGGCAGATCTTACATGCTTTTACTTTGCCGAAAGGCTTATCCTTCTTATTATGTTGCATTAGTTGACAAAATTTTATATTGAAAACTCTACATTTAATATCCACACGGATTCCATCGGCGTCTTGGTTAATATGGCGCGACATTGCAATGGATTTAAGGCCATTTTGGGTTGCAAGTGAATGTCGGGAACAAATCTGGGTATCAAACCCACCTACATATGACCATTGCATCCAAATAATTTTGTGACCGGTAGTGAGGTCCCTCCGTGTGGGACAAAGGTAGTATAATAGTTTTTCCCACCATTGAGCAATCTAAATCTCCACGCACAACTGCATCCATCGATCCACCAAAAAGATCATCCTTGAGTTTTGTTTGATTATTGCAAATGTACCTAAATCTTTCTTCTACCATTGCCATGTACCCATCGACAATGTACTGTTGCAACAGCCTGCCACCTTGTAGTAAAGTGTGGGCCTTATTATGGTATTGTTGTATGCGTTACCCATAAAATTTTCTCATGGTCAAGTTTTCACGCGTGAATGCTTTTTGGGTTTGTGAAACCATAAGAATTCCAAACCTGTATCCAACTTCGCCATATGGATATATTAATGGGTAAGTCGTCTATATGAAACTTGGGTTTACTGTAGTCCTTTGCAGGCCATTCTTACGGTGTTTCACAATGTTGTCTCGCTGATAGTTTGCATCAATTAGTTCTCCAATAATTAGTCCCGCTACTTCTGAAGCGGTTGGTAAGTTGTATTGTCTGCCATCTTTGGTCCTTTCATTCAGGAGCCGCATACGAAACTTTGTTGGTGGTTATTCTCTATGTCTATCCCTTGCCATACGAAATGATTTTACCAAAACATTATGCGCATTGAGCATTTCTGATATACCTTTACGACTTCCATTTCAACTTCTTCATGCCTCATATTTTTCATTCTATTCTCTATATCATTATTCGTATCATATATAAAGAGCTGCGCAAATTATGGGGTCTTGCCAATTTCTGGTAATAGTGAGCCAATGTGATGATAATTTTGACCACTTATTCGGAATACATAAGGACCATTTGTACGATTTATTGATCTGTTAACTCGGCCTCCCATAGACGTGAACGCAAACATGGAGTTATATACCCTAATATATTTCCTATAATTAATACCCAATTTTCCAGATTCTTGGCCGAAGAGGTATTTGAGGTAGGCTAGTGGTTCACTCGGTAATGATAGTTGTACACGTCCTTCCAAACAACAAATAGCAAAATTGGGTTGTTTTGTTTTTCTTGCTTTTGTCAGTTCATTCTTCATACCACAGAATGGAGCTTCAATATAGGCATATGTATGTTGGAGGACCCAAGTTCCATGTTGTCTTGTATTCCGCTGCGGCATCAGTTTGACGATAAGTGTTGGATACACACTATTGAAGTTGTTTACCAAATATATAGTTATTTGTATGAGTTAATATGTATGTTGTTGAGGTATTATGAGATGTACCTGTATTCCAGCGACTGGTTTGTCTGGTATTACTTCTCTGTGTATACATTGATACTGAGACGTATTCAAATTCCTACATAACTGAATCATAAGATCGGTTTTATTGTCCTCCTGAGAAAATGTGTTTCAGTGTTGTTAATAAGTATCGTCCATATGATATGTTGCGTGTAAGTCCAAAGTGTGTCGAATTTTTAATGCATCCACCACATAATATATGTAGTTTATGGGTGTTGGTAATGAGGTGATCGATTGTTCACGTAACTTTAATCAATTGGAGAACCTAGTAGTGGATACTATGTCATAGACCGTGATTATTTTGGAGATGATTGTTACTCTATTTTTAAGCCGATATTAACATTGGCAACCTCTATATGTAATGAGTAGTTTAAGTAGTTAAAGGTGTTATTTGGTTGTCTTGTCGATATATGGGTGAAGAATAACTTACCCTGTATTTGTCGATCAATTTATCTGGTATTAATATATTTTTGGTTCACCATTGCGGTTAAGATTCTTATGTAATGCAAAACGCAATGTGCCTGCTTCAGGGGATGTGCTTTGTATACCTGTGGAGTAATGTGAGTTTCCGCTTCAATCACGCGTACTTTCCTCGACACTTTATTATGGTGACTATTTCGTCTCTCCTTTGAGTGCATCTAACTGGTGACTTGTAACTCTTAATACTCTGCTTCAACATCCTGTCTTGATTTGCTAGTAGCGGTAGAAGTTGTTGCAGTTTCCTAATATAGGTTGGTATATTTGCAGGGAATTAAATACCCTAATAACTTCTGACATGAAATACATTTTTCATGTCCGAATCAGTTATTAGGACAATTTTCCTAGTATGATTACCAACCAATGTCTGTTGTACTGAATTATATTTGGGCTATAACATGACTTTGAATTATATTTGGGCTATAACATGACTCAGTTGTTTGATTATAGTAAAAAGAATAGTGGACTTCGCCGATATGTTTTTGTCGTCGCTATAATTGATTGTGTTGTAATTGTTATAGAGGATGTACTGTATAACTGTTTTATGTGATCCTTTTGAAAAGTGAAAAGGCGGGTACAAAGAAATTGAAAGGACCCAATGTTTAGGTGTTTTTTGTTATTATTATTTTGAGTTTAATTATGCCCCTATAGCTGTAGTATTTTTCACCTTTTACATTTTTAAATTATGTCTGACATATTTCATGAAGCAGCATTTAAATTATATTTTTATGTGTTGGGCTTTATTCTGTCGTACATTTGGTGTGAATTTACTAATTCTGATTCCTCTTATTCCACTGCAAGTGAATAGAGGCCATAATTGCTGGTTTTCATACAGGCGTTTCCGCGTTTGCATGTTATATTAAAGTTGGAGAGGTGGGAAAGTTTAAAATTTTACCATTAAACATCGTACTAAATTAAACAATTCGCTATTTGCATCAACAAAATACTGGGCAACCTAGGAATAGACGGTGTAGCCGTTTGTATTTATTGTGGATTATATCCCTCTGTTAAGTGGTGTCCGCTTGAAAGTTGGATAGGTGTTTTGTCGATGACTTCATCACTATTAAGAATGACATTTTTCCAAAATTCATAATATCATAATTGTGTAAAAGTTAGATATATGTTTAAACTAATTTTCTTAGAATCTCATCCACCATTAATGTGCAGGTTTTGTATGCGCACATAATGACGATCCTGACTAACTACAATGACTTTCTCTATTCATGTATATTTAATATACGGATGTTCCTGTAGCATACTTGTAATTTCATTGTGTTCATAGTTGTCAATAGTAAGATTTGTACTTGGATTTTCAATACTGAACGATTTGTTGGTAAATAATAGATTTTGTGTACATTGTAGAGTCCAGCGCATTCTATTTGGTCGCATACAATAAAGTTGTTTGCAACCGTCCAGTCTGAAGTTTGGTTTCACTTGATGAACTTTGTACAATCTTTATTCCTGAATGTAGTAGGTTTTTTAATATGGAACTATTTTTTTTGAGATAATTTAAATAGGATATATGGTACAATACATAATATTTAATTTGTGCTCACATGATAAAGTTGCTCGTAAAGGTCCACATGTATTTTATTGCTATTAGTGAACATTGTTTATTAATTAAGCATATAATGATAGATTTACCACAAACGTATATTCACTTCTTTAAACTGCATTTAGTAGCAGGGTGGTTTGATCCCAGTTTCATTAACATAATACTATATGAATAAAAACATTTACAACATTTGTCGTGAAGCGATCTATTTATGGACCTGTAACTGTGAAATACACAGGCGATCGAATTAGACACTCCTTGTTAATAGTAATAATTGCAAGGTCCGCATCATATAGCTGGCGTTCTAAGCATTTAAGTTGGGATTTTTGTTAGTGTCTTCATCAGTATTTCCATCGTCATCAGTGTTTATGAGGAACTTCCTTCTTTTCTTCAGCTTTCTGGCATAAACTCTTATATTGCTACTGGATGTGTCTTTCACCCACATCAACATTTTCTATTGAGTTGTTAGTGTGTGAAAGTCCTGCATTCTCGACATGGGGTTGTGAGGGATGTTCTATTTTCTGTTTGTCCTGTAGATAAACATGCATAGCAGCAGTTAAATTTGGTGTAAGTTCAATAGGGTGGTTATCTATGATGTATGTATAAATGAAATATGTACTATAATGTGAATAGTTGTAGGGCATGTCATCTTCTTAGCTTTGCTAATGCGATACTGCAATTCCAGATGTTTATCCGGCTGGTAAACTTTGGACACTGTATTGTTTTTCAGCCCCTCTTTCAATTTGTAGTTGCTCAATGGAAGTTTGAATACAAACTCCTTGACACACAGGGACTTTATTGGTGATGGTAGATCCATATCATTTTTGGCAAATCGATTAAGCAAATTGTATGCAGAAGTATCAAGAAACTTTTCTGCCACACCATTAAACAGGACCAAAGTTGTTTGCCCACCATCGTCGTTGACCTTATGTGTATCTTGTACGTGTGTTTTCCATTTAAAAATTAGTGTTTGTTAAAACATAAGGCTGATGTACATCGTTGAATGTATCCTTATCTAACCAACGGAAAGTCACACTTTCTTTCGCACTTGAGGCATGTGTACACACTGTCTATAGGTTCAATCTTTTTGTTGCATAAGTTGCAGGATATGTAATATCAATCAAAGTAGGTATCTATTTCAATGATCTGAGCACGCAGTGTAACCATGCATTCCTGGCATATGTAAAATGAAGTCATTTGAATTTGAAATAAAGGACTTCACATTTTTTGGAGTGTTGATAGGGTAGTAAAACAGATTAAGGCACTAACCTCTATGTCGCAACTCCAGTCCGAATCCAGTAACTTTGTGACCGTAATCCTGTTTGCAAACATGGCTTCCTCCATAGATATGTTACTTGCATTGGCACTATCGATGGTTTGTATGTGTACGACTTTTGTTGCAAACTTCTAGATCAATGAAGTGATGTTGTCCATTGTTAGGTTAACATATGTTTTGCTTGCGGCGGTTGTGGGGCAAAAGTTAATTCACCTACAACAAAACAAAATTACATTAAGGGGAACAAAGTTTTTAAAATTGTAACATATGAAATAACTGATATGGTGTTTACTAGTTGTACCTATGAATTCCTTTAGAGTAGTTGTCGTAACAATTACAATGTATGGACCGGATTCTAGGATGAATAAGTAGGGATATAAAATACTCTGGAAAAATCATCCTACAATGTAATTCTTGCCTTAACAGACCTATCCTCCCTAAATAACCAATATAATCAATTAGTGAATAAAACATCATCATGATAAAATGGAGTAGTAGTAAAGTGGTATGTATAGATGTCATTGATAAGGGGGAAATTTTGTATGCTGAGTCTTTGTGGTGAATAAATTTAAGTGAATATTAAAATAAGATTAGTGTATTACGAATCAGTTAGACTATATATGTCTCTTCTTTCACTTTGCACCAACACTCTCTACAGCACCTATTCCACATATGCATCCGACCACATCTACATGTTCAAGAGGGAGGTTATTTAGAACTTAAGTTTTAAAATGTGTGATTCATAAATGATTAGAGTTAGTATACCTGATAGGATGATCGTGTTATTGACCCTCGAGTGAATCATGCCTTGTTGAATAAACTGGAAGCCATTTATAGGAATAGGAATCGAATCATCCATTATTTTTTGGATGGCAGTTATCCGTAAGAATATTATTTTTAAATCGGACTTTTATGGTCTATACTCTCCAGAAACTTCTAAAACTTTGAAGTTCTTGATAGTGATCACAGAGCCTTCGCTAAAATTATGTCGAAACATATTGACTTGATTTTTCCAGATTACACATGAATCAAAGTTCCCTGAATGTCATTTGGTAAGTGAGTTATAAAAGCCAAATCAACGTGTATTATAAATTTCGAAAGAATTGGACATTACCTTTTCATCAATAAGTACTATATCCAGGCTTATCATCTCGTTGTTTCGCCTGTAGTTTCTAAATTCCCACATCCTACAAACTCGCACCCTAACCAACCAGTTATCCATTATAGTATCCAATTCTAAGAGAAGTGAATATGCCAAATTTTGTAACAATTTGCAGATTGTTGAAGAATAATTGTTTAATATAGTAGCGAAGGCACAGAGAAGTATTTATTGGGTGTATGGAGGGTGGAATCCATTTTATAGACCATTGCGCCAATGTGAAAAGTCTTTGAACCCGTTCGGAAGAGACGAACTATTTTGGTCGCAAGTGCCTTTTGGAACCGACGTAATGGTTGGCAAAAAGTGTGTCGACTATTTCATTCCCCTGCAGCGAGACTTAGGGTGTGTTTGGTACGGAGGAAAATGTTTTCCGTGGAAAATATTTTCCTAGAAAATGTTTTCCTGGAAAACAAGTAATTTTGGACTTATTTTCTCATGTTTGGTTGGTGAGTAGAAAATATTTTCTGGAAATGATTTTTAGTGTTTGATTATGAATGAAAAATGTTTTTGAGAGACATCTTTTATTTTTACTAGAGTAAAAAATAATTTATGACATTGAAAATATTTTTCAAAATCAAAATTATTATTTTTTTGGGTGGTGGTGGGGGGTGGGGTGGGGCGGGGGAGGGGAGGGGAAGGAGTGAAAATAAAAATTTGAAGTTGATAGTATTTTTAAAAAACAAAATTAACTTTTTTGGGGATTGGGGTGGTTTGGGGCTGGTAGGGGGGCTGGCCGGGAGGGGGGGGAGGTAGGAGCTTAAAATAAAAATTTTAAGTTGAAAATATTTTTAAAAAGCAAAAATAATTTTTTGGGGAGGGGTTGGGGTAGGGGGGGCTCGCCGGTGGAGGTAGGGTCAAGGATCAGGTGAAAAAATAAAATTTTGAAATTGAAAATATTTATTTAAATTGATGTTTTCCCAAAAAAAAAAGTAATTTGAAATTGGAGGAGAGTTATGGAAAATGTTTTCCTTAATTTTTGAAGGGAAGTCATTTTCCTTAATTTTGAGGAAAATGAGTTGATTTGGTAAACATTTTCCGAAACTTTTGTCCCAACCAAACATGGGAAAATTGGAAAACATTCCTTCATACCAAACACTCTTATAGTATACATTCGTTGTGGAGATGAATTTATGATGGGTTATTTGAGCGTAGTTTGTGGGTGGCTGATTGGAATGTAAGACTACAGTATTTTATCCCTGTTAGGACTATGGTGAACATTGAATTATATCAATTTTATTATGTCTAGTTATGACCATAGGTAGTCTCTCATATTTAAAGTGATGTCTGTCTTTTCGTAAATGTTGTCAATTTAGTGCTACAATATAATCACGAACTATTTTTTTAAAAGATTAATTTTCAATAATTAAATAATGGACTTATATATTATAACAAACTTTCACACAATATTTACTGACCCATTATAAGTATTTTAATATATGAAATCATTTGTTTAATAGTCCACATTTGCCCATATAAGTTATTCCTTATAACTTTGACTCCCCCTTAAAGGTTTGTACGCATTAATTGTTGTTTTTATATTTGTAATTTTAATATATACAACTTTAATTTTACGGTAATAGTTTATGGTGGTACTTAGCATATTTAATCAAGTATGTGATTGGTAAGAAGCAAATGGATGCTTAGACGATGCTTTCACTTAATAAATTGACAAATCTCTAATATGTTGTAGACTACATTGATTCAATGAGATGGACGTAATCATATATGTAATAGGGTAGTTCTAGGTTCAATTTGTGTCGGAAACATAGTATGTCATTTCGAATTGCCTTATTATAGGCTGGGATGTGCATTTGCATGTTGAGTTATATAGTGTGAGCATTGAGAAAAGCAATGGAGAGACAGCTAGTAATGATAAATTGGTCATTACATATGAATTGGGGGGTATTTGATGGAGTTGTGTCCTAAACTCATCTTAATGTCATTCTTATCTGTTTAGTTGGCGGGTATTTGATGGAGCAAAGATAGAGGAAAATTGGGATTGTATTGGTAGGAGTTGAGAAGTTACTTGAGCTATGTTTGTTGATGATCCTACGGATGTAGCTGTCATGACAGAGGTGAGAACATGCTTTGTTGAGCTCCCACTCCTGATGTCTTTGTCAGTGATTTGTAATATATTATTTAATTTGTAGGGTGGTGCAGCAGTTAAAGGTATAGCCATTGCTGCCACCTCACTGGTTGCTGTAAATGTCCAGGAAATCCATTTTACGACCACATTTGTTCCATTATAGTGGGCAAGTTATAGCCATTGTTGCCACCTCACTGGTTGCTGTAAATTCAACGGGAAATCCAATTTACAACCACATTGGTTCCAATATAGTGGGAAACTTTCTAGGAATGGTGTGTGATGTCAAATGTTCAACTTGTCCAGAAATTTAGGCATCGTAATGTGCATATATGTTCAATATGTATCAGCATAATTCAAAATGATGATACTCCACATGAATGAAGCGATAATTTCTTAAGTATATGGAGAAGACGGGAAAGCAATATGTTATAATAGTATGTGGCCATAAGTTTATGAAACAGGGAAAATAGCACCAACTTCAGGCCTTGATTCGTCCTCCTCAAGGAAGGATTGTACATTATGTTTCGTACAGAACGCAGAAGTTTCAACTGTCATTTGAGATATCTTCGGCCAGTGTGTTTCGCGCAGTTAATGTTAATGAATGGACACAAGATTTACTGAAGTGTTGGGTTATAGCTAGCATGGGTAATGGCAGTGATGTCAATTGTTTGTGCTAAACTCATGCTATTAAAGGGGCTGAAGTAACCAATATATTGAGAATATGAGGCATTTATATAAAATAACTGAATTTGCAACAATAATGTCAATAGTAATACATTTGCAACAATAATGTCAATAGTAATACAAGGTAAATGGAAATACAAGGATGCTAATGGGAAGGTGTAAACATGAGTTCTGAATGTATCAGTACATAAGTCAATGGCTCCGTCTGTTAATTGCCTGGTGGTCCATGCTTTTGGTATGAGTTAACAGCCTTAGATGGGCATGTTGGCGCCGCAGGTAGTTGAATTCATAGTTTAGAGAGCTGAGTGTATGCCCATTAAGCAGGTGTCTATGGTAGTTCAATTTCTGAAGAAAAAGGAAAAGTAAAATGTTATCTCGGGCAAAAAATAATGAAATAGAAGTTATAATGTGCAAATGACCTGGAAATACAGTACGAGGGTATACGTTGGAAGGGGTGGATACAGGTTTTTCTTCATTCGACATAGTCCTGCGTGATTTGACATTGTTGCAAGCAATGACTGACTTAACGGGTGAGGGGGCGAATAAATGGTGAAATATTTAAATATAGAAATGTATATTAACAAATGATTATCTGGATTGAGCGGGAATTGGTTTACATTTTACTGTATCAACAACTGGAGGGAGTTGGTGTACGTTGGTAGTAGGACTCCTGGTAGTCAATATAAATAGCAAATCATTAGATTAATATAACAAAAAGTGAGAATGTGAACCGCAAGAAGAGGCACCTAAATTGTAGCATTCAAAGCAGGCAAAGGGTGTGAGAGCGACGCAATGAAAAAAATGTTGAAAGGACTAAGTAAATCGCAGAATGTATGGTGAGATAGGATAACCTTGTTTGAGAGGAGATTTGTTCAAGGAGTGGCATATCAAAAGTAGGAGAAAAGTCTTTTTCGTCCATAGTAGGACTCTGGCGATATAGAGGAATAAAATAAGATATACATTCTATAGAAGCTATAAACAAAATGTATTTGTACAATAACATTGTCCCATATTCAAATACCACATGTAATAAGTTGCTGCAAAGGAAGTAGATGTGAAATTGATAGAAAGAATAATATAATCAGGGTTTACGTTACCATTCTAGCCACAGTCAATTCAAAGTGAAAAAATAAATACTTTAATGGGCTGTGTGATTTATATATTGGCAGTAAAGATGGGCTAGAAAGTAAGGAACATGTATATGGGAGGGCATCAAAAGTGAGAGCAGTATTAATTATAGACTTGCGATATGAATTATATTGAAGATGTATGGAAATCTGTTTTTGCATTAACATTAAAGTCATTGGGTAATACGAATTGTATAGAAGATCTATGGAAATCTGCTTTTGCATGAACATTAACGACATAGGATAATCCCATAGATAAAAGTTTTTTGAAAGGGAATTGGTGATTTACATAATAACAACATGGGTGCGCTAAAAAAGTAAGGGGAATATGTATGTTAGTGAATTAAAAGGGAATTTAGTATAAATAATGCATGCAAATAATTTCGATTGACTCATGTTAAATAAAGAAAGGTATGATGTGTGTGCGAAAGCTTGGACATGAGAACAAAGGACTATATATAGAAGTGATTGGAAAATTATGATGTTAAGAGCAGCGAACCTGGCTTGAACGACGAAAATTATGCGATGTTGCGGGCACTCTTCCATGTTTATGAAGGCAGTGGAGGTGAAACCTATTGTTTGAAAGAATTAACAAAGGGTATGGTAGGTAGTCCGGAGTATGTTGTCACGCCCCGAGACTACCCCCGAGACGCGGACACGGGACCTACGACCACAAGTGATCCCAAGCTAGCCCTGTTGTCATGGTCATGAGCATACTAAAAATATAAACGGTTGCGGAAGCTAAATCATACTTAAAAGAAAACATGGGGAATACCCATATGCTAAAATTGAGATATATGAAAACTGATGAGTTTAATACAAAGAAAATATTAACACAATACTAAGTTGAACCTAACTATGTCTGAAAATAACCTCTAAACTGGACTAGAAATACTGGGACAAGCCCAGCTAAGTCTACCAAAAACTAAAACTAAATGACTGAAATGAACTAATGACTATTGTCCTCAGAGAATGAGGAATAACCACTGAATTTGCTAAACTGGAGATCGGGAATCGATCTAAGCGTGATCTAGATGCCGAGAACTTGAACCTACATTATGAGAAGATGTAGCACACGTATGCATCTGAGCATGTAGGATATAGTAAAGCTGAAATAAAACATAATTGAACAAGCACAAAAGAAAGTGTAGTAATCTAAACATGATATGCTAAATTTCTGAGCTAACTAAATGAAATGACAAATTTATAACATTCAGAAACTGAATACTGAATATACTGATAAATGTTCAATGCAAGAGAGTCTGAGTGAAATATGGGAGCTACTAATAACCGATAATAAAACCACATGAGCTAAATGTGGAGTCCGATTTATACACCCCACCGAGAGGACCCAATATACCCTGCCACAGGTATAAAGGCATGTTGGTGTGATCACTAAACTGATGCCAACATAGGGGACTTACAACCTACTTGGCTAGTAGTTCTGGGACTAACTGGGTACACTGAACCCTAGTCCAACTCGGTATTATGTTACTCGCAATGAATTATATACTGATTTGGATGAATTTATGTAAATAATGAATAACTCAAAACTGAACATGCAAATTGAGAATGCAACAACTGATCTGGTAATTATGCATTTATAACTGAGAGACGTAAATCCGAAGTAACTAAAATATCTGACCTAGCACGTGAATTTAAGAAGTACATAGCTAGGGTCCTAATAACTTTACAATGTGATTTCGAACATATATCTAAATAATTTATGACGATCTGCTGTAATTATAGGAACCGTGGGTTTAATCATAATAAGAGAATCAAGAACTGACTGAAAACTAGGGAGTCAATGGGTGAAAGTAACCCATCTAGTGAAATTCAACATACCTGGTAATGAAATTCACGGAAAAACACTTAGATTTCACGGATGGAACTGCTGGAACCTTGTTGAGTTCTTGAATTAGGGTTCTTGACCTTTTTCTCTTTTCTTGCTTCTAATTTTCTATTTTTTGATTAATGATTTGACATAGGTAAGTTTTTTAGTTATGTTTCTAGGCTTAAACTTACTAATATCTAATTATTTAGGATCTAAATAATGTATCTTAGGGTTTAAAAAAGTGGGAAAAGACCAAAATACCCTTGATTTAATTTCTGTCGGACCAAACGACGTCTTGGACTGAAGTTCAGTCGTTCAATCGATGGTCCATCGTTTGAGTCCGTAGATTGGGTCTGTTCGGTAGGCCTTTACTAAAATGGGCATAACTTTTTACGGAGGTCTGATTTTATAAAGGTCAGTTGCTATGGAAAGATAATTCAATTATATATATTTTGATATGTCATAGGACACCAAATTCATTTTGTGCTAAGATTTATGTCCATTTGATGTTGGCCCAACTACATTTCCCCCCTAACTGTCTGCAAATTTCCATCTACGGTCAAACGTACAGACCATAGATCGAACGATGGTCCGTGCTGATCAATTCGTCATTCGTATTAGAGAAGTGATAAATGGGATGTTGATAGACGGACGCAGAATACAGACATAGTCTGACCTACGGATCGTAGGTCTGTCCGTCGTTCGACACTTAGTCAAAATCTTCTAGGCTGAGATTTTTGGGGTTTCTGACTCCATTGATGGATGTGCACGAGGTACCGTGGGTCAGGCTACGGTCCATTGATGGCCACCATCGATTGCACCTGTAGATTTTCTGAAAATATGGTTTTTGTTTGTTTTTGGTTACAGGGTGTTACATATGTGATGGTTATAGCATGTGTGGGAGGAAAGTTTCATGGAGGAGTTATTTCAAAAGACGAAGGGGTGGCAGGGAAAAGTTATGGTGTATGGGTAGGAAACGTTTGAATATAGGGAAACTGGTACATGTGAAATTTTAAAAAATAAAAGTGAATGTTGGGTAGTGGTGTTGCCACGTCACTGGGTTGAGGTTTTCCTTTATATATATACTAGGGCATTTGAATATAGGGAAACGGGTACATGTGAAATTTTAAAAAATAAAAGTGAATGTTGGGTAGTGGTGTTGCCACGTCATCGGGTTGAGGTTTTCCTTTATATATATACTAGGGAATCTATCCGCGCTTCGCACGGGTCGCGGTTGTTCCTTATTCGACTCTATAATATGTTGTATAAGTTTAAATGAAGTTGCATTTTCTTTGTCAGTGTTGTAGACTGTGGGATTATATTTCTTATGGTTGAAGTGTTGTAATGTGATTCCATGTTGCATCACCAAGCATTCAATTTATTAATGCACTTTAATGTTTGATGTTTCTCTTTTCTCTTTATATTTAATTGTTGCTTATTTGTAATGATATCACTTTTTTTAGTAATGTCACTGTCTTTGTATGTTACCGTACGTTTCATAATATATCACTTTTTTCCATGTGGAGCATGTCCCACCTTAGAATATAAGTGATCATTGACTATTTTGTGCGCTGCTATAATGATACACCGACATCACTATTTAATTATTTGTCACCCCCATTTTTGTCATACACATTTTAATTTTGTGAGTGCCTAACTTGCTATATATTTTTTGTTGTTGGATCAGAGTACATGTGTATTAAGTATGCACCTTATATACAAAGGTATGTACGATGGATGTCTATCCCCTACGTCTGCATTGTGTATAGTTAAATGTCTCTTATTTCTGACAAAACATGAATCGTTCACCATTAAGTTAGTAATAGAGACTCCTATTTGTGCCGCTATTATAAATATTACGCCGGACATTCATTTGTTATTTTTAGCTTCTCAAATCAGTGCTTTCCTTGACGGTTGTCTATCCCAGGTTCCCTCATCAGTATTGCAATCTGTATTATTAAATTCCCTAGGCCGCTCACTTGGTCTCTCTTGTATCAATTAGGCTTTCACGCTAGTGTTGCATTTCTATTCTACCTCCATCACGAATCCTCGTAATTACTGATGTTTATTTGCACATTGGTCGTTGCACGAAGTTAGTTAGGACACTATTTCTTGTAATGTATGTTTATAATGAACATATTAAATTGTTAATTGTGATGAAATATCTCGTCATTTTGCACCATTCTAGGGCCGACGTTCCCGAATATTTCACTGTAAACAATATTTTTAATGTATGTTGGGTCATCTGTGTCCTCGTTTGCATGGACAATTGTTAATCCTTCTCTTGTTTTTACACGTGATACTACAACATATAATTGTCCATGTGTGAAATTTTGGCAGATACAACCAACTTTTTGAAGAGTTTGTCGCTGGCTCTTGTTGATGGTCATGGCATAACATGGTGCTAATGAAAGGTGTCGCGTGTTGAGCTTGAATGGTCACTTTGATTCGTTTGGTGAAATGATAATTCTTGGTATTGTAACTCTTGTACCAATGTTCTTTCATGAGATTATGTTTGCGGTTTTGACCAAATACCTAGATATGTTATTATTAATCTTGTACAATTGCATAGTCCTTCAGTTTGATTTAGATTTCTAAGCATCATGACTGGACTTCCTACTTTAAAATGAATGTCATGGTTTGGTATACCGGGGAATCATAATTTGTTTAGGAATTCTTTTGGGTACAATATATCCTCCTCATATGTATTCACGCTTGCTTTGTAGACATTGTCCAAGATATAGTAAGTTCTTCCTTCCCCAAGTATCACCTTGAGTATTTTCTCATTCAGTATATGTACCATTTCATTCTTTGGTGTTAGTATGGCTCTTTCTTTCAAGTTGGATGGGTTGTTATAGTTCTGTAGGAGGGACAGATATACCGCCTCTACAATGGATTCTATCTGATTGTGCGATGTTGGAATGTATGCATCAGTAGGAACCTGAATGAGATCCGTCTTATTATCTGCATAAGCAGATCCATCTCCAATCTGCAAAAGCCATTTATCAAAACATGCTATTTTCCGTGTTTCAGAAGCCATTACTTTTCCACTGGTAAATCTTATATTTTTCGTCGATTCATCAATTGAGAAGTAGGGCCACAACTGTGAGTAGTTCAGCGCTGCATCCACAATATCACCTCTTGTTCCCTATAGAATAACGGTAGTATTTAGTGAAAATCACCACCACATACGAAAGTTATGCTCCCGAATGATCACAGAGCCTTAGAATATATTAGCACGAAACTTGTTCACACAATTTTTCCAGATTACTGCGTGTATTAAAGTTCCCTGTTACATATCAGTTGGTAAGTGTGTCTGTAATAACTTGTCGAACAATGTGGTATGAAGTTGTAATGACAGAAGTATTACCTTTTTTGTCAATAAGTATCATGTCCAGACTTATTATCTTGTTGTTTCACTTGTAATTTTAAAATTCCCACATCCGGCAAACTCGTACCTTAACCAACCAATCATCCCTTATAGTATCCAAATCTGAAAGAAGTGAATAGGCCATATGGTTATAATAACTATAGGTTAGAGAAAGATCAATTTTATTTTATTAAAGGAAGACAGTGATTGGTTATCATTAATGGTTTTATGTTGGAGTCTACGATGCATTATATAGACATTGATGGAATTTGAAAGAGGTTTGTAACCGTTTCGAAGAGATGAATTGTATTGGAAGGATACTTACGAAGATGCGCAATTTGGAACAACCGTTAGGAGAAAACAACGTGTTTATCTAGAGATGTTAGGAAGTGTCGCATTCTTTGAGAAACGCATTGATTGTTTTGTTATTCACAACCCGTAAAGGCGTGTTTGTACTATAAAATAGGTTTCATAGGATTAATTAGGGGGTTGGAATTTCATTCCTTATTGGGATTGAATAGCCTTGTGTTTGATCATAAATTTTAGTAATTGAATCGAACTTATCTTGCATAGTTGTAGATATGTTATGATGTTCTACTGAAAAGGGACTTGTGAGGTACACGTAAAGGACTGAAGCCATGTGCCTTTCCATAGATTGTACTTAGGGGACAAAAAGGTGTTTATTTGTTCATGTTTGATTACAAAGCTCAAACTTAAAATATCTACAATTTAAGGTAGAGGGAGGGTAAACTGGGTGATACCAATATTTTACATCAAATTGTCTTGCCTTTTTACTAAATAGTCGTCGTAAAATTTGGATAAGAGTTCACCACTGTGAGATAGTATGATGGATTTATCTTTTAAAGTTTATTGTTGTAGCTTCATACAGTTAATAACGTAGTTTTAAGATCTGGGATTTAGCGTCCAATTTTATTTTAGTAATACTCTATTTTGTTTTTTGTTTTTTAAATTTATGACCTATGATTATACACATTTTATAAATGAGGAACATATTATTTAATGTGTGAGTCGGTGAGGTGAGCTTTTCTAAGTATACAATTTTGTTATTGAAATTTTAGAGAGTTTTAAGATACGGCAACAACTAGATTTATTGGCGAACAAACGTGTACTATCATAGGCCTGCACAAATCCAGCTTTTTTTATGCTACTAACTCTCAGATTGGTCCTACTTTTCTATTATTTTGTTACTAAAAAATGAAAAAGAAGAAAGAAACATGTTTTTTAGGTTGAATGGTAACGTCACCAGTTTTGCTTTATTTCAAGATTGGAAGATATCTCTAATGATGTTTGTTAGGCATTTTTTATACCCATTCAGCTTAGTAATTGTACAGAATAAACATTTGATTAGATAAGAAGCCAACCGTAGTGTGATATAATTATGTGGGATGCAAGTCTGTTACATAATAAATATGATGAAAGACGATAGTTGTTGTTCATTGGTATAATGTTTGAGTGTACATAGCGTGGAAAATGACCATTTTAGTTAGCGTGAACAGTTAAAATGATGATATTATAGGAATGTGATAACCTTTGAGATAAGGAGGCATCCTCATCCTTGTTCAGGTTACCCTTTACCATCAAATATGTAATCTCTAAAGCTTCTATTAAGTTGAACAAATCAGGAGGTCTTGTATTCCTAATCTATGTTGCGTCATCAGCTCCTTGAGACCATGAAGTTCTTCTCTACATAACCCAACCTTCTTTTACAATCACAACCTGAGATGTAATCTTGGTTTTTCCTATTAGTTGATTGTTTGTTAGTTTCTTCTTGGGTGGTGTCACTTGCCTTTAATTCTCTATATTTGTGTAATGAAGATCCTACACTCCCGCCATTTTGTTTATCAAAATGGTCACATTTAATTCACAAACTAACGAAGTTGTCGCTGAACATATAATTTTCTGCAAGCTGGGTGAAGAAGCAGTAAAAAAAATATTCACATAGGAGCATACTGCCATTAAAAATTCTAACCTTGATATATTATAAATCAAAAACACTGTCTATACTAAGCAATCTCGGGTATAAGGGCAAGGAACCCGAATGCAAAGGGTAACGATGTGATGATGTAAATGTGAAAGAACTTATTTGAAGACAAATTTCCCTATGTAGCCTACTTAGCGCTTTGAAAGATATAGTTGCAGCTGTAATAACTTATTTAATGCGTCCAAGTTTGGAACGTTATGCGCAATATAATGTGCAATTTGAAAGGCTCACATCAACGGAAAGAAGAATTGTATCGAAGGACGATTCATCAACATATTCTATAGGTGGATAACATTGACAAACTACATTAACTACGTCTTGTTTTGATAAATTGTGCCACGGGTTCTGATAAAATGATGTTGTTGATAGTACACTAGGTTGATACGTAAATGAAATAAACATGTATGAGCTTTGTGACACTGTTTTCAGATAAAAAGATGTTAATGAAGGACCGGAAGATGTACTTAAGGATATATATCATTAGAAACAAAGTTGTAACATAATACAAATATATTAGAAAGTGAGTTGTTGAAAATAAATTGTCATTGTCGCCACACTTCCAATGTTAACTATGTAGAGGGGTTAGGGCTGGTATGGGAATTAACAGGGCACCAAAGTTAAAAGGTAAATGGGACATAATAATCATATCATATATTATTATAAGCATGAACCTCTTAACCCCAAAGTTGATTTACCATTTTAACCCTACAATATCATTTATATATTAGTTTATTAAATATATTAGTTAAACCTATTAACCCTATATTAGTTAAATCTATTAATATTGATTATTATAAATTTAATTTCCTAAAAGCCCTAATTTAATTTTTCAGAAACGGTAATCTGCTCCACTTCTCTTCTGACGGTTATGAAGTTTCATCATCTTCTTCCAAAACCTTTTCATCTAATCTCATCATCTGCATAAATGTCTCAAATCACATGTTATTGTCCATTAAATTGTTTCTCTTTTTTGTGTCTGGATGATATACAGGTAAATATTTTTGGATGAGGAACTTAGCTATTCTTTATCATCAGCTCTGCCTTTTGATATGGAACTTTTTGCCTGCAGGGATTTGTTGACAGAGAAACTACTCTTATTGGAACATTGACAGTCCGTGAATTCCTCTACTACTCAGCATTGCTTCAGCTTCCTGGTTTTCTTTGTCAGAAAAGGAGTTTGGTGGACACCGCTGCATGAAAGGTCTTTGAAGTGGCGAGAGAAGGCGTGTCAGTATACAGGTAAATATTTTTGGTGCTCTGTTTTTGTTGCCTAATAGTTACAGTCAATTTTTGATGTTAATGCTTTGGTTTTGCTCTGTTTTGCTGCTAATTGCAAATATATGTACACCCTTAGCGTGAGGATAATCTGAAGGTAACTTCTGATGAACATGAAGTATCATGTTCTATGTCAAAATAATTGGGCAGTTCTAGCCCTATTCTGGCCACAGTTCCTTTTCGGGAAGAAGCAATTATTTTTTGGGCATTTACACAACTGAATTGGTAGAATCTCTTCTCTATTGTAGTATTAGCATTTAACATTGGAGGATGATAGTCCTTACCTTTTCCAGCGTTGATCTATCACATTAAGCTGATGCTCAAGTTTCTCAACCGTCCAAATCAAATGCAGCACATCAAGATCTAGACTTGTTGTGCCAGAAAGTGCTCTTCCTGAAAGAGAGAATTTCACTCCCTGTATGGAAAAACTACATCCATCCATATTACTAGCAGTGCTCAAGATTGGTGAATCAAGCTTCCAATGATTTAACAAACAAAAGCACAGCTAAACATGGCAGAACTAAGAAGTAGAGAAGACCTCTGGATAACCAGAGTTTTAGGTCCCAATCATAAAGGAGAAACAATAGCAACCAACAATTATGGAATGGGAATCAATAAAGATTGTTGGACATCCATATACAATTTCTTGATTGCTATAGGTATACAAGTTTGTTAAAATAGTTTAGTGATCTATTACTTCAATGCACTGTACTAAGAGCCGTTTGGATTGACATAAAAAAGTAGCTTTTAAGTCGGAAATAATAAGTCAAACTTCAATGACTTTTAAGTCAAAAAATAAAAAGTAGGGGGAGGCTTCTTTGAGTAGAGAAAAATGTACAGCACTACTAAACCGAGTGGAGGAAGTCCTTGCAGTTATTGCTGATGCAGAAGCCTCAAAGGAGGTTGACATTTCATTATGTGAAGCTGTGCTTGGTCTAATCCAAAATTGACAAGTTACAGATGACTTTATTTACCTTTGACAAACAGATTGTCCACCAAGGACTTTTCCATTTTGAATTCTATACGTTTGCAATATTTCCGTTATAGTAACTTGTTACATTTTTATTGATTTACTTCTATTTGAATCTACGTTTATCATCTCTTCATGTTCTAATAATGTTAGCAGGTTTCTTGCTATTGGAAACACAAGAATAGGTATTATTTCTCCACCCTCAAACTTGCTTCAATTAATGTGATATTTATACTATCGTTAGTTGAAGTTGCTCGGTTTAAAATTTTAAAAAGAAAAATAGTTTATGTTTTGTGAATATTACATTCTTGATCATCTTTATTATTAGACCAAAATAACACTAATTATATAAAAACAAATAGCATTTACGTCGCAAATATATATTGTATTAGTACATCCTAGATACTATAACAATACAATGACAAGTCTAGAAGAGCTCGAGAACCAGTGCCTACCAATTAGCAAGTTGAAGAAATATGCAACAAAATGGGTTATTAAAGTCTTAGTCATTCGTCGGAGTTTAACAAAAGAGTATAAAAATACAAATGGAGAAGGTATTCGTTGGCAACTGATATTAGTCGATGAAGAGGTAACTCTATTTTAATATTTTGTTATATACATTATTTAATATGTTAACTTCTTTTGGAATTCTAATAATAATGCTCCTAACCACAGGGTACAAAAATACAAACCACTCTTTTCAACAAGGATGTTCATGCATGGAATAAGTCTTTTCAACTTAATCAAAGTTACTACATTATAAATGGAAAATTAAATCGACCTAAACCAAACTTCTTATCCGTACATAAGGAGCTCGAACTAGCATTTATGAACAACACCGAGGTCGTTGAGGACAAAAGTCATTTTAAGACTGATCAATTTTCAAATGGATTTATTACATTTGATGAAGCTGAAAAAATCACTAATGGAAGTTTGTTTGGTAAATTTCACAAAATGTTTATTGTTTGTTCCATACATTAAGAAAATAGGGTTTTAACACATTATTTTGTATAGATGTGGTGTGTATTTTACTCACAGTAAAAGCATTAACTGGAGAAGAGAAGCATTAGACGCGAAGTAATCGTTACAAACGAAAGGTAACATATACTTTTTATGCATCCTACATATAAATATTTCACGTTAATAAACATTTATCATAAAAAAAATTGTTACTTGTATAGGTATGATCGAAAAGTCATGACTTTAAGGGGAGACTTTGCTGAAATCGAAGGTCAAATGTTACAAAGCCTTGAAAGTGAAAAACCAGTTCTTGCCTTTTGTGATGTAAAATCATCAATTTATCAAGGTATACATCTCCACACTTGATATATTTGAGTCAATTTTCAAAGTACATAAAAGTATCACTGAATTAATTACTCCTGTTGAAATAGGGGATTTTGTCCTTTCCACAACTCCTGTTAGTAGTTTGCTTATAAATCCACAATTTGAAAAAGCGAACAATCTCCAAAAATGGTAAGTAATACATGTTTCATCACACTTATTTAGAGGCTACCCACATGCTACATCATTAATATTTTTTATTCATTTCTTAAAAATTTCAGGAATGACAACATGAAGGCAGAAAAGATTGAACATAAGTCTAATGCCAAGCAGACTGATGCAAACTGCCCGTCAAGTGAAAATTAGTAATATTTTAAATGGTTCACTTGCCATTGTGAAGGTACTTTCCTATACAACACTCATATTTTACTCCAATTATATATTACAAATGTAATTACGTGATTTACTGAATTTACGTATAGGACATGTACTATAAGTTCAATGCTAGGGTTACTGACATTGACAATAACACCGACCCATGGTATCCTGGTTGCAACAAATGCTACAAGCGAGTTACTGTTATAAATAGTGTTGCAACTTGTACCTACTGTGGAGCTGAAGATGTTGATTATGAGGCGAGGTAAACTACACAAACAACCAAGAACAAATATTGCTTACTCCAGATGCATGAAAAAAAATTATTAACTAATGATCTTACTATGTCGCTATCAAATAATTAGCACCACACTGATTAAAACATCCAATTTAATTTAGATATCGGTTAAAGATTGATGTCAGTACTGAGGATCAATTTCTAAGCATTACAATATTTGATGCTGCAAAATACTATTTTGGTTGTAACGTATAAGAGTATGTTCTCTCTACATCTGAAAAGGTAAATCACTTACTCTATGAAATATTGGCCTGTATAAATAACTTTACCCTATTTCAATTGTAAGGCTAAATATACGTTTTCATATTCCACAGAAAGAACAATCACCATACAATCGCAAGATGGTATTGAGTAAAGGGAAAGAATTCAGTATATTGTTAAGATTGATCGTAAATTCCCAGATGTTGACACAAACATGAATGTGATAGCTATGGAGATACATGAGGTTTCCAAAAAATTACACCAGATCAAACCAAGGTTAAAATTCCAATTACAAAAAAAGAAGCAAGAGGACGAAGATACTAAGTGATGATGAAAAAATGAAAGGAATAGTTGCAGGCATACCTCATATTGAAAAAGATATTGCAGCAGTTGAAACTGACATTGAAAATCCACACAAAAAAAATACATGCAAGAGGACTAACAACATTAAGCAAGTCATTGCAGATGATAATCCACAGAAATTGAGGATACATGAGGTAGAAAAACATATGTACTAGATGAAAGTGACGACGAAGCCCCACTAATTCAACTACAAAGAAAAAGGACCAGGAAGGTTAAAGGAAAAAACATCATGCCCTATCCGATGGAAAAGAAGATCAAAGAGGAAAAAATAATATATAATTGATTTTAAATTTCCTTATTTTTATCTACCAATGCTTATTATCTCCCTAATATTTAAAAAAAAAAACTTACATTTTTTCACCAAGCAACTTCACCTAACATCGCTTTTATTTTTAGCTTACTTTCCTACATCCATGAATTTTGTTAACTGTTTCACTAAACATTCAATGTATGCAATTTATTACTTCAAAACAGATCAACAACAATCTTCTGCTGCAATGTATATCCTCATACATAAAAAAAGGTTTGCATACATCCTACCTTATAATAGATGTTTTTTCCTATATATGTCAAATATGTGACTACAATTGCCATTAATGATTCTGTTATGTTTTAGATCAATGCTAAATTACATATACTAAATAGGAAGAGATAAGAGAAGTGTCACACGAACAATACAAATTTTATCACCATCAAATCAACAATGACACACAACCAACATCAAGGTAAATCTAATATGTTAAGTACTTATCACAATTCAAAATTAAATTTAACCCTTCTATTCACTTCACTTCACAGGTGATACAAATATAACCACTCCTTTCATGCAAATCAAGCAGGTGATAAAGGAAAAAACATTCCTTCTACCAGTAAAACTCATCAGCATGACAACAATATAAAAAAAAGTTCAACCAACACAGGTAAGAACTTACATAATCATGTAAAATCCAACATACATGAGTACTTAGTACAATGCAAACATATTCTCATATACATACAAAAGTATTACATCCTTTGTCTAAATGTACCAAAAATGTTCCCTTTATAGAGAAAATTCAATTGCAAAGCGCATTGGAAAGAGTGGATAAGTATATATTAGCAACCCAAACAATACCACATCTCGAAGATGAACATCCACGTTTGAAAAAGCAGCGTAAAATCAATTGGCTATTTAGAGCATTATCTCAAGAGTCTGAAGTTAGAGGTACATCGGAAAACCCTATTCATATCTTACATAACTTGAACGTTCAATAATATCAAATTACATTTCTAACATATCTCTAAAAATATTTCTATATATAGGAATTGTTGCTTATAACTTATCTTTATCATATCTGCACGTGCTGAAAGCCGTCCCAGAATGTATTTATTGTGCTGCAAAAAGATTGGAACATGAACCTCCAGCATTCTGTTGTGCAAGCGGATATATCAAATTGGCAAACACTGAACCACCAACAGAACTATATGAAATGTTTGTGGCATCTACTCCAGACGCGGTAGAGTTTCGCAAAAATATTCGTGCATATAATAGTATCTTTGCTTTTACATCTTTTGGTGTTAACCTGGATAAGGAACTAGCATCTGCAAAAAAAAAGGAGTATACACATTGAGGGCACAAGGTCAAATTTATAACGATCTACCATCGTTGCTACCAAGTGATAACAATCCATGTTACTTCCAACTATACTTCTTTGATACAGACAACGAATTGACGAATAGGCTATCGAAGGTGAATGAAGGAATTCTTTCAGACCATATTGCAACAAAAATCAAACAGGTAATGGAGAGTAACCATATGCACAAATATTTTGCCAATTAAAAAACCAAACAAGTTTCCACAATTTTCAACTTCGTATTGCTGCAAATGCCTCTTTGGATCAACGAGTGTACAACAGACCCTCGGTAAGTCAAGTAGCAGCAATTTGGATCGATGGAAACAATCCAAATATACCTTTTGATCGAGAAATAATTGTTCATGAGCACTCAGGGTACAAACATAGAGTAAAACACTATTTTGGTTGTTATGACCCTCTTCAATATCCTTTGTTATTCCCAAGAGGTGAAGGTGGATGGCATCAAGGAATAAGAAAACAGAGCAAAAGACTGCCTCACAGAAGAAGTGCTCACTCACCACCTATACTCAATGATATTCCAACATTCATATCAGCTGATGCAATATTAGCCAACGAGGATCAAGGTAAAATATATTACATTACGGCCTCTTATAGCAAAAATATAGTCATGTTCTTCACAAGTTAGCAATTGATAAAAAACACATATACTATATAAAGAATACTACCAAAGGCGTACAAAATACAATTATAAGAAAATACATTTTTCTACTATACCAATATGATAACCAACATAAAATAAAAATAGTGTTAATATGATTCCTTTCACTTGTAGAAGTCCGCCGTGAGACAAAGGGAAATGTTTCTTGCAGAGAGTACTATTGTTATAAGCTACAACTACGAGAAACAGAGAGGTCAGTATTACTACTATGTGGAAGATTACTACAACAATTTGTGGTTGACATGTACATAAAATTGGAAACCACAAGGCTAGAATATTTCAGAAAGGAACAATTAAATTTTAGAAGAGAGGTTTATCAAGGTATTGTTGATAGTGTCAGCTCGGGAGAATGCAGGGGAGATAGAATTGGGCAAAGAATACTACTTCCATCATCTTTTATTGGGGGGGGGGCACGAGATATGAAAAAACGCTATATGGATGCAATGGCTTTGGTACAGCATTTTGGTAGATCTGTTTATAACAATGACGTGCAATCCTGACTGGATTGAAATTCAACAAGAATTGCGCCCCGGACAAACTCCTCAAGATAGACCTGACTTGGTAACAAGAGTATTCAGAGCTAAGTTGCAGGATCTAAAAGAACAAATTTTCAAGAAAGAAATATTTGGAATTGTTGTTGCTCATGTATTCGTGGTAGAATTTCAAAAACGAGGACTACCACACATACACCTACTTCTCATATTAAAAGAAGGACACAAGATCAAATCAGGAGATCAGTACGATAGGTTTATCTCAGCAGAGATTCCAGATAAATATGAGTATCCTATATTGCATAAATTAGTGCTCAAACATATGATGCATGGTCCATGTGGAAACAAACGTCCAACAAACACATGCATGCAAAATGGACAGTGTAAATATCATTATCCAAGGCCATACAACAACAAATCAATCCAAGCAAAGGATGGATATCCAATTATAAAAGAAGAATGGATGGAAGAATAGAGATTGTTCGTGGAATGCATATGACAAATCAATGGGTAGTACCTTATAGCCCTTATCTGCTTACAAGATACAATTGTCACATTAATGTTGAGGTTTGCTCAGGAGTCAAAGCAATAAAGTATCTATACAAGTATATATATAAAGGACATGATCGGTGTGCAGTTTATGTTCAGTCTGATGATGGTGAAAATGTTATTGACGAAATACAAACATTTCAAGATGCGCGATGGGTCTCACCGCCTGAAGCACTATGGAGAATATATGAATTCAACTTGACTGAAATGCAACCTGCAGTCATCAACCTTCAACTACATTTGCCAGAAAAACATTCAGGTACACATATTAATGCATTATAATACACATTTACTTAAAAAAATAATTAAATTATCAAATACTAACTCAAAACAAAATCACAGTGTTTTACTGGAAAAATCAAAATTTAAAAAATCTCATCGCCTGGGATGGTGTCAAGCAAACAATGTTGACCGAATATTTCAGAATGTGCTCAATTGACTCTGAAGCAAAAACATATCTTTATAGAGAATTTCCAAAGTATTATGTTTGGAATTCAAAGGTAAAGACTTGGACAAAAAGGAAAACAAGATCTGTAATTGGTCGCATTGCAATCGGTAAGCTGAATGTAGTAAGCTATAAAATCATACACATTCATAATTTTTAAACTTACTAATTAGTACATATTGATTATATTGCACAGCTAATCCTCGAGAAGGGGAAAGATATTATGAGCGGTTGTTACTAAACCATGTAAGGGGACCATTGTCATTCAACGACCTACTCACGGTCAATGGCAAGCAATGTCAAACCTTCAAAGAAGCAGCCAAAGAAAGAGGGTTACTTGAGTCTGACAACAGTATATCAGAATGTATGAGAGAGGCTGTTGTTTTCAAAATGCCATTCGCTCTTAGAAGTTTGTTTGCTACAATTTTGGTTCATTGTAACCCAACGGATATTAGAAAACTCTGGGATACTTATTATGAGGATATGTCAGAGGACTTCAGCAGGCTATATGGCAACTCACACAATACTATACTACAGTCTACTCTGAATAGTATTAATAATTGCTTGCAGAGTATGGGCAAAAGCATAGACATATATGACATTCCTCAACTAGATCACAATTTCCTCGAAGTTGGTTCATCAGAATGTAGAGAAATAAATGAAGAAATGTCCGTGCAAATACCACCAGAAGATATTGATGCACAGTCACAATAAATCCAGAACAACATCATGCTTTTACAAAAATAATGCAAACAATCAATGCTGGAACAACTGCAATATTCTTTGTGGATGGACCCGGGGGAACTGGAAAAACATACCTATACCGTGCATTACTTGCCAATGTTAGATCAAGGTATGATAGGTTTGGCAACAGCAACCAGTGGTGTAGCTGCTTCAATCTTACCAGGAGGACGTACAGCACACTCAAGGTTTGAGATCCCTCTTCAAACAAGTGAATCAACTATGACAAACATGTCAAAGCAAAGTGGTGTTGCCAAATTGATTAGAAAAGCAAAAGTGATTATATGGGATGAAGCACCAATGCCAAACGACAAACAATAGAAACAGTCGATAGGAGCTTCAGAGACATAATGGACATCGATAAACCATTCGGCGGAAAAGTCATGGTTTTTGGAGGAGATTTTCGGCAGGTGTTACCAGTAGTTCCAAAATCAACTCGAGCAGAAATTGTAAATGCAAGCTTGGTCAAATCATATCTCTGGCTTTGATGGAGAAGATTCAATTTACTAGAAATATGAGAGCAAGAACAGATCCAACATTTAGTGAGTTCTTACTTTGAGTGGGTAACGGTGATGAACCAACAATAAGAGAAAATTTAATCCTCCTTCCAGAACAATTAACAATCAAACATTCCAAGGATGAAATTCCAGAAGAATCCATAATAAAAGAGATATTTCAAAACCTGCAAGAAAATGCTGCAACAACAAAATATGTCACTGAAAGAGCTATTTTAGCAAGCAGAAATGACCATGTGGATAATTAACAACAAGTTAATATCTCAATTCCCAGGTGAAAGCAAGATATTCAATAGCTTTGACTCAGCAGAAGATGACACCAACAACTATTACCAAGAAGAATATCTAAATACTTTAACACCAAATGGTCTCCCACCACATAGGTATTGAACATAATACATTACAACTTACAAGAGGCGGAAAAAAAATGGATAGATTTTGACATATTTATTTAATGCAGGTTAGAATTGAAGGAAAATGCACCTATCATGTTGCTAAGGAATTGGGACCCTTCAAGTGGCTTATGCAACGGCACACGAATGATATGTCGAGGTTTCTCTCAAAATGTCCTGCATGCAGAAATATCAAGTGGTCATTCTGCAACAAAACATGTGTTTCTTCCAAGAATACAACTATCACCACCAGAAAATGAAGGATATCCATTTAAATTCATTCGAAAGCAATTCCCCATACGCCTTTGTTTTGCAATGACTATAAATAAAGCTCAAGGTCAAACAATTCACAATGTTGGTTTGTATTTGCCCCAACATGTTTTCTCACATGGTCAATTGTACGTGGCGCTATCAAGAGGGATATCTATGTCCACAACAAAAGTACTTGTCCTAACAGAGCAACCCAAATGTCAAAAAGGAACGTACACAAAGAACATCGTCTATAAGGAAGTTTTAGGTACGATAATCTCATATACATATATGGTCATTCTAACACATATAATTAAATATTTACATATACTATGTACTAACAACATTACATTGCTTCAAATCACAGGTTTAGAAGACACAAGTAAACCTATACAAGCATAATGGATTCTTCAACACCCACACTCTACAATGCGTTAGGGTCATTTTCAAAATATTCCTTTCATTACTATTATCAGCTTTATTAACATTATATTCTATTATAATGTTTAAATATTAGTATTATTAACAAATAACCGTACTTTCGTACTTCTGTTTAAACACTTCTTATTAACTGCATGTTATTGTTACTGATTATTATTAAATGCATCAAATCTTTTTCAATATACAACATCACTAATACCTCATGTAATCATCAAAAGAATAATAAACATAATGTACGCTTCTACTACATCAATAACAAATCACCCAATCATTAAAACACAGATTTACAAGAAAAAAATTCACATAGAATGATATTACTTACCATAGCTCACACGTGCAACGCACTTGTCCCTGACTAGTATTATTATAAGTGGGAAGATTTTGAATTCAAAGTTGAATTACGAAAATGTCCTTACCAAATTAAAATGTTATTAACACATCAGATTATTTAAATGTGGAACTATAGAATAAAAAAAATTGAAAAAAAATTAATGTGAAACTAGAGAGTTCATGTATCTATTTCATCTGTATTACATTATCAAAAATAATGAATATTTAGATGAAAAAGAAGAGGGAACATTATTTCTAAGTGATAAACAATGAAGGAGTTGGAAAGTCATTACTAATTGATAAATAACTTTTACAATAAATAAGAAATGGTACATGTCCTATGCATAATGCATTAATGTAGTGTTAAAGATTGATTTATTGTTTCAGCAAAATATAAATTTTTTTTCTTTTGCAGAATTTCAGAAGTGCTATAGTAATTAAATGTAGGTTGATTTAATTTAATACATATAATCAATACATCTGTTAAAGGAATCCTAAAGAACATCAAAGAAAATTATTTCCATTTTCCTCATGGACATATTTCAGCTGAGTAGGATTTCTTTAATCTTTGTTTTTCGATTTCTTTTTCATCATTTTCTCCTTTTATTTAAAGCAATATTTACATGAAATAAAAGATGGTGAAGTATGTAGAGTTAATCAATATATATCGAAATCATAGAATCGCCAAATTCAAACTTTATGGGATGATATATGAAGACTACCATCTCCATCATCAACATTAGCAAGACTCATGAGGTATGAAAGAAAGAAGAGTGGTGTCTTGGGAAAACATTTTTAATTTTCATTAATTAATATATTCTTTATAGTTTCTTATGAGTATATTATTTATAGATGAAAAACAATGTGTACAATTTAATATGTTATCACTACTAAAGAAGTGGTGTATAGTGTATTTGTTGGGAGTGTTAAATGATATCTTTCTTAATTATTTTCACTGAATGAATTTCTAAAATTTTGCTCCATGTTAGTTTTTACTAAGGTTTAGAAGTTCATTATTTTGAATTTTATTATGATTATGAATATCGATAAATTAGAGTGTTAATGTAATTTTACTAAACTAGATATATTTATTGTTCTTGAAAGGAATAAAAAATAATTGAAATTGCCACTAAAATTATTTTTAAAAACTCAAAGGGAAGCTTCAAAAGCTTAGATAATTGATTTCTCTGGTATACTGATTTTGTTAGTTTACTTAATTGGTTCATTATTTATAGTTTATTATAATTACTTTTTTTTATAGATGAAATACAATATTGCTTTATTATTTTTATTTAATTAATTTCTAAAATTTGTTCTTTGTCATTTTTATCAAAGTTCAATAGATCTTTAGTTTTGAAATCAATCATTGTGGTGATGGAAAAATGAAGTTAAGAAGTTAAGCAAGCAATTTAAGATTATTTCTATGATAGCAATTGACATTGGATAACACGTGCAATGCACGTGCCCAGGAACTAGTGAATCAAAACATACGATATTTGTTCTGTAATCATTTATAATTTGCTCCAGATGGTTCTTGCAGGTTTGGGGAATGAAGGAATGCCCTTATGAGGGTGTGTTGTCTCTGCAGGTAGTTGATTCTTAATTTTATCAGGTCCGCGTATTCCCTTTCCACGGGATTTGGATGTAGTTCTGTTTTAGAAGTAAGAAGAGTCAATATTAATTGTGAACGACAATAAGAAATTAGAAATAAAGAAACAAAGTTATAATGAAATAAAGAAACAAAGTTATAATGTGGCAGTTCTGTAGGAGGTGTTATAGTTGATGGAGTGGGTCTGGTTTTTTCAGCAATCGTTATATTCTTGCATACATATAGATTTGAGAAATAGTTTTGCGATTTAAGGGGAGAATGAAAATCAGGGGAACAGTGTGAGAGTGAGAAATCCAATGAATGCTGCAAGGGCTAAAGTTATGTATGTATACCTGGTTTGTCCGGGTTTTTTTGGAATGTTTCTGTTGGATCAATATGAGTTAGTTGTTTTTTGTCCATAGAGGGCGTACTGGCGAGCAAAAAACTAGGTGTGGAATAGTTGTTTTAAGGTTATAAAAATTAAATAGGGGAGGGAAATATGAAACACACGAGTAGGCACTATAGTAGGGGGAATGATTTTAGGGGCGTAACGGGTGAGTGAAAAATATATGAATTTATACCTGTGGGTTGGATTTTCTTTAAGATCATTTGTGTCCAAAGAAGCCGCGTGAACTGTTTCATCCCGAAAAGAAACCTGTTAGGAGACAAAGTAGAATACAACAGGAGTTTGCTTAAAAAAGTATCAAGGGGAACAATTTAAAATGCTTTAAATATAATAGGGGATGAAAATATGAAACGTTCGAGGAGGCACCATTTTATAGTGAAACGGTAACGGAGGTGTAACCAGTGAGTGGCAAATCGATGATTGTGTACCTGATTTGGCCGAGGGTTTGGTGTAAATCCTTTGGATCAATAGAAGAAGCAAGTGAACTTGTGCATAAATCAGCAGGCCTGTTAGCAGAGAGAGTAGAGTAGTGCAGGATTTTGTTTTGTGAAATAATAGGGGTTGAAAGCGCGAAAGGGCGAAGTATTGTACAGATAAATGTTAAAGTGAAAGGAATGCGATAATGGAAAAAGTAATATTGATTATTTTGTTTGAGGGGGATTTCGATTGAAATCCATGGGGTACGTGAGGGAGTGAAAGTGCGTAATTGGTTACAGAAGGGGGATTGATTTAAGAAGTTGGAAGCGAAGGAGGGTATTGGAGGTTGTGCAGTCGGAGTTGCAGAATGTAAGGAGGAATTGTTGGTTTTGGTACTCTTTGTATTAACGTGGTGATGGTATGGAAGAGACGCGTCGGCAAGGAAGGGGGATGTTTTCTGGTTAGGGGGTACGATTCTTCCTGAGGAAGGGTATGTTTGCCTTTTAAAAATGTGAAGGAGAATTAATGTTTGTGGTTGCTCCACGTCATTGGGTTATATATATACTAGGTAATGAGCCCACGCTTCGCGTGGGTGTAAACCATATATATGTGTTATTGTTGTAATCTGATGTGTAAGATATTTTATATATTTCTGCAAGATAGAATATATATAAAATATTTCTTGTTTTGAAAGTCCAACCATTCATTTTAAGATTTCATTTAAGAATTCATGGTCTAAAGTAATTTATTTAACTTTTTAAATTCAAATTGTAACACAAATTAAGAATGAAAGAAGTACAACCTAACCTAAGAGAATGCATATACATGAAAAAGAATCAATTAGAAGTGCACGAACGTTAATACTATTGATATATGAATATTATCGTCTAGCATTAGGGAGATACTTAAATACTTAAGGAATAAAGTTCATCTAAATCATGTATACTAAAACATAGAGGATATATAATAATATAAAGAACAAAAATATGAGTACATGGACACAGCTTAATGGTTGTATGAAGTTATTATAACCGCATAGAAATTACATTTGTTACTTGATTTCTGTTTCTCTCAAAGATGTAGTTGATTTTGGGGCTTTAATTTTCGTCTGAAGTAACTTCATTACTTGGAAAATCAAACTTAGCAATTTCATCTTTATATGATTGATGCAACAAATTAAATAATATTTTTGACAGTAAATTCATGAACAATTATTATATTAAGAAGTCAAAAAACACAAGTAATGAGCACTACAAATTCATTTATATATTTGGAGAGGAAAGATATCATGTTGAAGTCCAATCTTTAACTGATATTCAGTAACTATTGCATAAAAGTACGCACACGAAATGAAGCTACGTAACAAACATGTATCCCATCATTTCGAACACAGAACAACAAATTTTGACTAATATTAGAGTTTGACAGATTTCAGTTTGAAGAAAAAAATTGAAAATAATAAACAACTACATATATAGCTACAGTTCTAAATAGTCTTACAGAAGAAAGTTGAATATACAAAGACCCCTACCTCAGAGATAGGGAGGGTTTTTCCAGTAGACCTCGACTGGGTCAAAATTTTCTTCAAAGCTCGAACACCAAGATTGAAAAGTCAGATGTTACAAATTCTATTACATATGCCATCTAATCAACTTGGGAGCGTAAGAATTGCATGTAGTTGATAATTTCGTCAAGGATCACAACTATTACAGTCACATATTAAAAAGACAATAATGAATTTATCATATAATGCAGCATATTTACTTCAAAAATATATAGAAAGGATGGAAGTGTTCGCTTCAATACTTTGTTAAAGCCCGGTAGGAGATTTTTCGTCATTCTTTCACTGATTGTTTCTTCTAGCATATTCAATTAAAAGAAACCAAATCAAACTATATTATAATCTAGATCATTTATATGAAATATGTTACTCTATAGTTGTATACATGTTGATATCAGGAAGTGGTAATTGCTCTGATATTGGATCAGAATCCTTAATATACGTAAGGGTTGGAGATGTCAAGTTTGAAAGTCCTTGTCAATGAAAACAATGGTTACATGAGAAAATCTTAATGTGAAATGTCACGTAGTTTATGTCTTCTAGAACTATCCGATATTGAACTTTTCTGGGCCATCTAACAACTGACTAATAATGTGTTGCATCAAATGCTATGTCATATGTTATTGAGTTAGTTTGATACTTTTACAAATGATGTCCTACAAAGTAATATATCTTAGTATTCACATAAATATGGTACATCAAAAGTTAATTTACTGAGCATTGAATAATTAGAACCGTAGAAAATTTAACACACTGACAAAGTTGATTGAAATTGAGGAGCAACACATATAGAATATGCTAATTAGACGATGATCAAAACATGTATCTCATGATAATTCTAATATTAAAGTTATCATATATGTATTTACATTGATAAAAATAATTGTATATATCAAATTCAAAACATATCAAATCTATATGTTTTATAACAATGTTAAATTACCTAGCCTGATCACCTTAGCAGCGCCCCAAATCCGTCACTTGATAGTGTTATGTGCTAGAATTTTAAATCTAAATAATTATATATACTAATGTAATTATATAGTGATATAAATTCGCATGATCAAATAGATTTGTTGTAGAATCAAAGGAATAAATATTGTGATAGAATAGCGGATTTGGAGGGATTGAATAGCAGATTTGTAGAGATAGAATAGCCGATCTCTAGGGAAAGAAATGACGGATATTTAGGGATGTGTAATCTTTATTCTCTCTATATAATGAAAAGACTCTCACTTTAAGAGACATTCAGTAGAAAATTGACATGGTATTAGAGCCTTCTCTTGGCTGTCTTGTTTCATAGAGTCTCTGTGGTTCCTTCTAATTTTTCTTGAACATTTTGGTTTTTTGTTGACTGTTTGTCAATAATCAGTCCTACCACCTAGGACTTTTGCTCTTGGTAATTCTAGTTTCTTTCGTGAGTCTTTGTAGTTCTCATAGCTATTTAAAAGCATGAATTCACATCACTTTGAATCCTTCAGTGTTCGATTCACTGGAAAAAAAAATATTCTTCTTGGGAGTTTCAGTTTCAGTTATTTGTGACCAGAAAAGAACGTGGTGCCATATAGATGGAAGCGATCCTGCTCCTACTGATACAACAAAGCTACGTGAATGGAAGATTAAAGATGCTTGGGTAATGACATGTATTCTAGGGCAATTGACCCACTTATTGTTCTTAATCTCAGGCCATGTAAGAAAGCTAAGGCTATGTTTGATTACTTACAAAAGGTTTACAACCAAGATAATAGCGCAAGACGCTTTCAGTCAGAGCATGAAATTGCTAATTTCTCCTAAGAAGGTCTTTCTATTCAGGATTATTTTTTTGGATTTCAGAACATATAGGATGAATTTGCGGATATTGTCTATGCCAAATACCTACTGAATCTCTATCAGTGATTAAGAGAGTTCACAAGCAAAGCAAGCGAGACCAATATTTGATGAGATTACGCTCTGATTTTGAGAGTGTTCGCTCTAACTTGATGAATCGTGACCCGTCTCCCTCTTTTGATGTTGGATTTAAGGAATTACTTCATGAAGAGAAATGTCTTATCACATTAAATGATTTCAAGAAGGAAAATGACATCACTGTTGCATTTACTACTCAAGGTAAAGAAAAGGGCAGGGATATAAGTAGAACTCAATGCTACAGTTGCAAGGAATATGGGCATATTGCTAGAAATTGTAGGAAAAAGTTCTGTAATTATTCTAAATAACAAGGACACATTATCAAAGAGGGTCCCACGCGCCCTCAAAATTGCTGAGTCAAAGCTTATCAAGCTGGGATAATTGGTTTCACTATTGATAACTCATCTTCAGGACATGTTCTTACTCCTGAAATGGTTCAACAATTGATCGTGTCAGCCTTTTCAACATTGGAATTACAAGGTAATGATGTTACATCTAATTTTTGGATTGTTGATTCAGGTGCTTCCAATCATATGACCAACTCAACAAGCATCCTAAAAAATGTTCGTAAGTATCAAGGTCCATCACAAATACAGATTTACAATGGTAGTAAGGGATATTACTCTAACTTTGAAGAATGTTTTTGTTTCACCAAAGCTCTCAAGTAGTCTTATTTTTCAGTTGGACAATTGGTAGATAAAAATTCTGATGTGAAGTTTTCTCGTAATGGTTGTCTTGTGCAGGAGCAGATGTCGGGGACGATAATCGCGAAGGGGCCTAAAGTTGGACGATTGTTTCCTATACACTTTTCAATTCTTCTTGTTCTATCTTCTGCTTGTACCTCTAGTGCTAGTAACACTGAGATTTGGCATAAGCGTCTAGCACATCAAAATTCTGTGTGTTGTCTCATTTATCAAATTCTAGGTTATTGGGAAATAAAAATTATTTTTCAGTTGCTTCCATTGATTATTCTACTTGTAAATTAGGCAAAGTAAAACTTTTTCTTTTCCTAATTTTGGTAGTCGTGCTACAAAGTGTTTTTTTTATGTCATTCATAGTGATATTTGGGGAATATCACCAATTATTTCTCATGCTCATTTCAAATACTTTGTGACATTCATAGATGATTATAGTCGGTTTAAGTGGGTGTATTTTCTTTGATCCAAATCTGAGGTATTTTCCATGTTCAAGACATTTTTGGCTTACATTAAGACTCAATTTTCTACATGCATCAAATTATTAACATCTGATTTTGGTGGAGAATATATGTCTTATGAAGTCAAAAGATTCTTATTCGACAAAGGAATTGTCTCACAACGCTCTTGTCCATATACACCACAATAAAATGGAGTTGTTGAACGCAAAAATCGCCATCTTTTAGATGTCACTCGTACTTTGTTTATTGAGCCTCTGTACCATATAAATATTGGGTCGAAGTTTTTACTACTGCTGTCTATTTAATTAATACATTGCCATCTAAAGTTCTAAATCTTGAGTCTCTTTATTATCGTCTTTATTACCAAAATCCTATCTATAGTGAGTTTCATACATTTGGTTGTGTTTGTTTTGTGCATTTGCCTCCTTCGCAGCACAATAAACTTTCTTTACAATCTACTAAATGTGCTTTTATGGGTTATATTACTTCACAAAAAGGTTTTATTTGCTATGATCCATGTTCCCACAAATTTCGTATTTCTAGAAATGTTGTTTTCATTGAGAACCAGTATTTCTTTTCTATGATTGTCGATACAACTTCTGCTTCTCCTGTTCTTCCTCCTATTTAAGATATATCTTCTTCTTTTAATAGGCTCAAACCTGGATTTGTGTATGAACGACGTCGTCCAACTTTATCCTATCCCGACACTGATCCACCGCCTGAAATTGTATCACAACTACTAGAATCTGAGAATTCTTTAAGATCTTGTCCTCTTGATCCTACTCGGCGCTCTACCAGAGTATCGTGTACTCCCAATTGGTATGGATTTTCCACCACTTTATCTAACATTTCTATTGCAACGTGTTACTCACAAGCTTCCAAGCAAGACTATTGGCAGAAAGCAATGGAGGAAGAACTTTTGGCTCTTAAATGTCCGCCCTATTAAATGTAAATGGGTTTATTCAATCAAACTCCATTCTGATGGAATTCTTGATCGATACAAAGCTCGACTGGTTGTTCTTGGTAATAGACAAGACTATGGGGTGGACTATGAGGAGACTTTTGCACCCGTAACAAAAATTACTACGGTGCGAATTATTATTGCCATAGCTTCACAAAACTGGCCTCTTTGTCAAATGGATGTCAAAAATGTTTTTCTCCATGGTGATCTCAAAGAAGATATTTATATGAAACCTCCACCTGGTTTGTTCTCATTGCCTACATCAGATGTATGCAAGTTGAAGCGGTCTTTCTATGGATTAAAACCATCTCTAAGAGCTTGGTTTGATAAGTTATGATCTACTTTGCTACAGTTTTCTTTAGAGAAGAGCAAATATGACTCATCTTTGTTTCTTCGAAAAAAACATCTGCAGGTTGTATCCTTCTTTTGGTGTATGTAGATGACATTATTATCACAGGAACCGATTCTTCACTAATCACTAGCCTCCAACAACAGCTTAAAGATTCTTTTCATATGAAAGATCTTGGTACTCTTACATATTTTTTGGGTTTGGAAGTTCATAATGTTGCTTCAGGTGTGTTTCTTAAACCAAAACAAATATTCTCAAAATCTGATTTCTTTGGCTGGTCTTCATGATTCCTCCCCCATAGATACTCCATTGTAATTGAAGGTGAAGTATCGTTGTGAGGAAGGAGATATTCTTCCTGATCCAACTATGTTTTGTCAATTAGTTGGGAGCCTAAATTACCTTACTATTACTCGGCCTGATATCTCTTTTGCAGTTCAACAAGGTTAGTTTATGCAAGCTCACCGTCATCTCCACTTGGTGGTTGTTCGTCGCATAATTTGGTATCTTCTAGGAACATCTACTTTTCGATTATTCTTTCGAAGTGGTTCTCCTATTTGTCTTAATACTTTTAGTGATTCTGAATGGACGGGATGTCCTAATACTCATCGTTCAGTCACTGGTTGGTGCATGTTTTTTGGAGAGTCATTGATATCTTGGATGAGTAAAAATCAAGATCGTGTGTCAAAATCTTCAACAGAGGTTGAATATCGATGCATGTCTACTGATTTCTCTGAGGTTATATGGCTTCATGGATTACTTGCTGAGATTGAATTTTCTCAATCTCATCCTACTCCTCTCCATGCTGATAATTCAAGTGCTAATCAGAGTGCTACTAATCCAGTGTTTCATGAGAGGACCAAACACATCGAAGTGGATTGTCATTATATGCGCGAAGCTGTATATAAAGGAGTCATTACTCTTCTATATGTATCCATTGATCTTCAAATAGCTGATGCGTTTACAAAATCTATGGCACGACTACACCATCAGTTTCTAGTAGGCAAATTGATGCTTCTTGATCCACCGGCATCAATTTGAGGGGGGATGTTAGCATAATGGAAATCTAAATAATTGTATATATTAATGTGATTAGATAGTGATATAACTTAGCATGATCATATAGATTTGTTGTAGAATTAAAGGACTAAATATTGTGATAGAATAGAGGGTTTGGAGGGATTCAAATAGCAGATTTGTAGAGATAGAATAGCTGATCTTTAGGGATAGAAATGACTGATCTTTAGGGATGTGTAATCTTTATTCTCTCTATATAATGGAAAGACACTCACTTTGAGAGACATTCAGCAGAAAATTGACATTATGAACAATTCTAAGTTCCTCATCTGGAATTCAACACCTCTGGTGCCTCTGGTGGATTTTTGATCTCTCTAAGCTCGTTCAACCAGTAGCTACAACTAAAGTTCGATCAATCAAATTGAAGATAGAATGGGTTCGTGAGGAAGAAAAAAAAGTGTATGCCTCTTTTAGAAGAAGAGGGTTGTGTGGAGAATTCAACAAACTCACTAATAAATTTATAAAGAATGAAACTACTAAATTAACAAATCAAGCAATCTCAAAATCAATTTCATTCGAAGATGCAAGTAAACAAATCCAAATTTTCATATTGAAGAATGTTCTTCCCAACTTCCATGTCCACATAAATACTACATTGTCCCTTTCTAAAAGTCATTTCCCTTGATGCGACAATATATAATATATTTCAATAGCACATCTGTTTCACACTTAATTCAAACAAAGTAAAGAACTACATCTTTATAACCTTACTGTCAATTGCTAGTAGATTTATCTATAAATTATCATTTTTATCAATGATGAGTTCCAATCAAAACTCAACACATAATTCAAAATTGAGTTCCGATCAGTGCATGTTTAAAAAATGAAATTGAAATCTTTAGGGAGGAAAAACAATGAAACACATAAATCAAAATTGAGTTCCAATCAGACGTTATGTTGCAGGGACTTAGACTTTTATTCCTATGTTCACCTCAGTATATGTTGTACTTGGAAAGGAAAATATCCTAGATGTTTTAAAGGGTAAAACAAAATACTACAACTTATTTTATTGGTGAATCTAGCCTCAATTTTGTATCTTCTTATTCGATCCCTCTGTCTCAGATATAAAACAATATAGCAGTTGTTCTTGGCATTTTCAAATTCACAACTGTATAGTGGATAATGAATCCCTTATATGATTTAGGAAAAGGAGGGGTAAACCTGTGCGACATATAGGTTGGATTACCATCATTGTTAATGAAATCTCCAATCACATAGGTTGGATTACCATCATTGTTAATCTTCTCATATGACTAAAGGTCTTACTCCCCTCGATATTTCATTAGTCTATGAATTGATCAGATTCACCTCCGACTACACATAATTTATTTACATAAATAATTTGTTTCACTGCACTCCCTTTGATGTTTCATTAGTCTGTGAATTGATCAGATTCACCTCCGACTACACATCATTTATTTACATAAATAATTTGTTTCACTGCAGTATTTTCATCACATTGTGTCACAAACACATGTATCTAATTTAGTCACATACAAATTAGTGTTATTCCAATTGAAATACACACTAAGAGTAGTCTTAACCACTCAGTCTCATCACCAATCAACTCCACAACAACTAACTCTCTTTAGTTGATTTTTATACTATGACATTCACAAAAATGTGTCAACTTCTTTTATCTTTGTCATATATTGTTCCATTTTTGTCTAATAAATATTTAATTTACATAGTATTGTACTTATTGTACCTTTCATGTATTACAAAAGATATTTTCAAGATAATATATCAAGAATCAATACTGTTTCCAACAATAATAACATTGAAAGTATTTCACTTTTAAAAACTTAACAATACTTTGTTTATTTTATTCAACTCTAACATTGCATTCAATCAAATCACAATTAATTACCACAAATATGTATATGCCACATTTATTAACATACAATCAAAAAAAAGCTAGATCAAGTTTTTCATTACACTTTTCTATAGGATCATGTAGCACAACATTAACAACAACCCCTACACTTCCAAATATTTCATAATAGAGGAATAACATTCGACACCCATATAGTTCCCTATATTAAAATATTTTTCACATCTACTTATTATTTATACAAGTTTCAAGAAATTCGATAGAATTACTTCTAACAACATAAACCCTCAAAAACACCATTGTTGTAAATTTCAACATAAATTTATGCATCACGTGAAATTCATATATAATGATTTAGACAGTCACTCAATAGTGATCTTCGATACAATCTCAAACAATAAGTATAGATAAATTATTATACTATTCCAAAGATATAAAACTAATGTTAATATTCACAACATTAGGCAATATTATTAAATATTATATAGAACACTTACACATGAACTATGTGATAACAGTAAAAATTTAAAATAGTAACTTAACACAATTTATTTTTAGTCTAGATAGAATAAAATGAATAAAATTAGTAGAATCCATGTAGACAATATGAGCAAAAACTAATCAACTTCAGTATGTATGTAAACCTAATTTAATAAATTAATATACATTAAGCACAAAAAGAACTATGACTACAACATCTTTTTTTCAATAACACATCACTTTATTAGACATTATCAAACTCAAAATTATTAGTTTTTTTACCTTTTGCACATAATTCCTCCAGAATCATATTGAAACGAACATTAAAATCATATATTACTTCAAATAATGTCAATATCTAATCACCAACATAAATAAGAAAATTTTCTTCTCCAATTTGGGTATAGAACACAGAATCACCCTTAGCAAAAAAAATAGGCTTAGTAACACTAAAATCTAACACCCATTTTCTCACATATTAGTCACAAAATTCACTTGAAAAATAACCACAATACTTTATATCATCCGCTTAGTCAAATTTACATTTACTTAGTGGGATTATCATTCTCCAAACATCTTTTCATTAATGGATATACATGATAATATAATTTACCGCATACAAATCGAGTAAAATTGTAAGCAAGCGTGATACGTATCTTATTAACATGAGCACAAAATTTCAATTGGCCTTCTATTTGATTTATCAAAACTTTGTAATTGATTTTCTGTAAAGTAAAAGTTTCAATATCCTTAAGATTGTTGTAAATCTTACGTAAAATACCTTCTTGACAAACGCCTTGTACCGAATTCACCAAAGCTTGTAGTTCATCAATAACTCCAATAGGAAATTCTCATAGCTTGAGGCGTGTCGAAAGACACTGTCCTTAAGGATATTCAACCGGTATGGGTGTATCTCCCAAGATTCAACCAACTCTTCTCATATAAAACTAGGAGCCCGAAATTAATAAATATTTAAAGAATAAAACCCAACACACAAATAGAATATTAGAAAGAAAGAAGAATCACTCTACCTATTTTCTCCTACTTTTCTCTACGAGAATTCATGAGAATTATATAGCCAAGAATAAGAAAACTGCTATTGTTTCAATAATAATTGTTACTAATATGAGAATGAATGTCATTAATACATTGGAGACAATTAATTTTGACATTGTTACAATCATATATTTGACTAACTTTAGTTAAAATTTCAACATAATTACCAATAGTAAAGAGTTACTTATGGAGTTGAAATATTTATAAACTAATATTATATTCCAATATAAAAGTATATAAAACAATTTTTTTGAGATATATACAATAATATTTTTTCAAGGACCCATACATCACATAAGTAGTCTGAAAATAGAAAAAATACTTAAAATCAATAAATTAATTCGACCCTCTGATCATGAGGACTCACATATCTTCAAAATCTTAAAAGGATCAACTTGCAACGAAAATGGGGAATAGGTTTGTCGGACCCTATATCATGAAACATTGTAGCCACAAGTATGCATTAGAATATGGAACGTACCAAGTATTATATCAATGCATGAGAGTTATGAAATCATGCTAAAAAGACTTTACATAACATGCAATGACAAGCTAAATCATAAAATAACATGTTAGAAATCAAAATTGTGGTCGATGCAAGATAAACATCTTAAAAAACACATGTGAGATACTTTATAAAGTAACCTTTGTTTATTATTGTAGCATCCCGCATTAGAAAAGAACTAAATTTAGAAATAACAAAATCGGCAAGAGCCAAATTGAGAATTTTGCAAGTTATGCTTAAGTTGTGGATTTGGGTGAACTTTAAACAATCATAACTTTCAGTACAAGATGAGTTAGGTGGCCCATAAGATATCAAATGAAATTTCTTTGTGTCCTCTTTTCAACACCACCGAGTTTTTTAAATTTTGAGTTTGGATAAGGGAGATGTGCCAGTTTGAATTCGGCTTGTCCAGTTAATAAAATTTACCTTAATTAATGATGGATATTTTGGTCTTTTCCTTACCTCATCTTCTTTAAATGTTTTTAGTAATATTTTAGTTGTCTAAACTATTGTGGATCAGTTTTAAAACTCTAAATTACAATTAGATTTTTAGAGGAGTTCAAGAGGAGAGGTTCAAGGCGTTCATCAAGATTCTTGAGATTTGTCGAGGAATTTCGTTAAATTGCGGTATGCAAGTTTTCATAGTGTTGGGTTCATTCATCCACTAGACAATTATGTAATTTTCATTCATAATTTCGTTCTTAAGGTTGAATGAATTGAATTCTTGATGGGTGTTTTTGAGGGTTTTTTTATTCATGCTTTATTTATGGAGTTCAATGAATTCTTGAGGTGAGGATTTTGATCTTTGAGGGTTGTTCTTGAAGAAAAATGAGTAGATTCTTGTGTACTTGTATTGGGTTATTGAATCTAAGGAATATTTTGGGAAGGAAATAGTTTTATGTTGGGTCTTGAATGAATGAACTCCATGAATTAGTTTAGGGGTTTATTAGTTATTTATAGTTTGTTTTAACTAGGTAATTCCCGCGCTTCGCGCAGTCGTAAATAATAATTGTATTGAACTTGTGAGCCATTTTTTATAATTAATATTCATACATTAAAATACTAAAAAGTAGATTCTTAAAAAATATTAGCAATAGTCCAACTTGAATTTGTTTATTTGTCATTATCACATAACTGCAGAACCTCTAATTAATGAATTATTCACGAAATAATAAATCATTGGTTCTTTAACCAACACTAAAAGGAAAATAAATAAGAAAATAAGAATAAATATACAAAGATATTTTGTAATAGAAAGAAACATTTAAGTTGTGTAGATTATACAATTGTGATATATTTCTTGTGAGAAAATTCAAAAATTTGTTAACATATTCAAAATAGAAATTACGCTTGAACACGAAAGCAATTATAACTTTTGAACTTGTATAATCAATTTTTTCAGTTGATAAGTGAGAAGTTTCATATCTATGTAAAAATAAAATTAATAAGTAGGCTTATATATTTGTATCAAAACCAAGGATTCGCTTGAGGGCCAGCAATGGCCTTCGAGTGACGGTCTCGCCCAAGGTTTAGGTTCTGGGCGTGACAAAGTTTGTACTAGAGAACAGAGTTCAAGAGTCCTAGGGAGTCTATAAAATCGTGTCTGTAGAGTCTTAGTCATCGGTGTGAAGCGCGACACATCTATGATTACGAGGCTACAACATTTAAAAATGTTTCCCTTCTTTCATGTTCCTTTCGTGCGAAGAATTTATTTCTAAAATCTCTCTCTCTCTCTCTCTCTAATTCGTGCTTACATGTACTTTCTTTCAGATCATCATGCCTCCAAGAAAAGCATTCAGAGGTCGACCACTAAGAAGTGTTGAGGAACAAGAGGTTTCAAATGCACTAGAGGTGCAACCTCAATGAGAGGTTACCAATGCCGAATTCCAAGTAGCTATCCAGATGCTAAGTCATGTTGTGACTAACCAGGTTGGCCAATAGAGAGTAGTTCAACAAAAAGGACCTGATACTTTGAGAATTCGTCAGTTCCTTAGGATGAATCCCCCTAGTTTCACCGCATCAAACACTAGTGAAGATCCTGAGAACATCATAGCGGAGTTGAAGAAAAGGTATGAAGTAATGCATGTGGTCGATGCTGAGAGGGTTGAATTGGTTGCATACCAACTGAAAGGTGTGGCTAGAACATGGTTCGACCAATGCAAGGATGGTACAACTGATCATGCACCATATCCAAGTTGGGCTTGCTTCGAAGAAGACTTCTTGGGGAGGTTCTTTCCTCGTGAACTAAAGCAATCCAAGGTGAGGGAGCTCCTTACTTTGAAACAAGATTCCATGAGTGTTCATGAATATGGATTGAAGTTCACCCAACTATCTCGCTAGGCTCCGGAGATGGTGAAAGACATGAGCAGAAGAATGAGTTTGTTTGTTGCAGGGTTGGGTCGCGCTTCAAGTAAGGAAGGTAGGGATATCCTGTTGATAGGAGACACGGACATATCCAGGCTGATGGTATACGTTCAACAATTTGAAGAAAATAAGGGGAAGGATAGGGAAGAGTACCGAAATAAGAAGGTGAAGACTAGGAATGAGTCTGGCAAACAGAAAGTAGTTCAAGTCGACCAAAGATTCTAGAAAACAAACGGGCATGCACCATTATATGCTAGTGCACCTGCATCAAGAAACCGAAGTGAGTATATTGGACAAAAATTTACAGCACCTCCAAGGCTAGGCCGGCTCAGTCTCAAGGTAATGTGGCGCTAAGAAGTACTAAGCCTCCTGCCTGCGCCAAGTGTGGTAGGAATAAATCTGGCCTCTGTCGTGAAGGTTTCACGGGTTGTTTCAAGTGTGGTCAATAAGGTCACATCATGAGAGAGTGCCCCAAGGACAAGCAAGGTGGCGGGAATCCGGGAAATAGAACTCAATCTTCATCAGCTGCTCCAACAAATAGGGATGCACCTAGGGGAACTGCTTCTGGTATTGGTGGAGGAACAAATAGATTGTATGATCTTAATATCGCTAGGAATAATAGAATTTTCTAGATGTTGTCACTGGTATGATTCGAGTCTTTGAATTACTGCTTATGCATTATTAGACCCAGGATCTAGTTTATCTTTTGTAACTCCTTATGTTGCTATGAACTTTAAGATTTCTCCTGAGCAACTTTGTGAACTATTCAGTGTATCCACACCTGGTAGTGATTCCATTCTAGCAGAAAAATTCTATCGTGATTGTCCTGTTTTCGTCAGTCACAAGAGTACCATGGAAGATTTAATAGAGTTAGACATGGTAGATTTTGATGTCATTCTAGGTATGGACTAACTCCATGCCTGTTATGCATCAATACATTGCAGAACTCAAGTTGTCAAGTTTCAGATTCCTAATGAGCCAATCATAGAGTGTGCTAGTAGTTCATCATTGCCTAAGGGTCGCTTCATTTCATACCTTATGGCGAGGAATTTAGTTTCTGAGGGGTGTATCTATCACTTAGTTCGAGTTAATTACTCAAGTGTTGAGGTACCTTCCTTTCAGTCAGTTCCTATAGTCAGTGAGTTTCCAGAATTTTTTCCAGATGATCTACTCAGAGTTCCTCCTGAAAGAGAGATAGACTTGCCATAGATGTCATCTCAGATACTCGTCCTATCTCTATTCTGCCATACATAATGGCACAAGCAGAGTTAAAAGAGCTAAATGAGCAGTTGAAAGATCTGTTAGATAAAGGCTTTATTCAATCGAGTGTCTCACCTTGGGGCGCTCCCATCTTGTTTGTTAGAAAGAATTATAGGTCCCTTATTATGTGTATATATTACCATTAGTTAAATAAGGTGACCATCAAGAATAAATATCCTCTTCCAAGGATAGATGATCTATTCGATCAACTTCAAGGTGATTCTTGTTTTTCCAAGATTGATCTCAGATCAGGTTATCATCAGTTGAAGGTTAGGGAATGTGATATTCCTAAGACAACTTTTAGAACCAGCTATGGGCATTATGAATTTTTGGTTATGTCCTTTGGTTTGACTAATACACCTGCAACTTTCATGGATCTTATGAACAGAGTCTTCAAACCTTATTTAGATTTGTTTGTCATCGTATTCATTAATGATAAACTGGTTCATTAAAGGAATGAAGAAGATCATGCTAGTCACCTAAGAGTTGTTCTTCAGACTTTGAGAGATAAGGAGTTGTATGCCAAGTTCTCCAAGTGCGAGTTTCGTCTTAAGTCTGTGGCAATCTTAGGCCACGTTGTTTCTGGTGAAGGTATTAAAGTTGACACTCAGAAGATAGAAGCAGTTCAGAGTTGGCCTAGATCCACATCGCCTACAAATATAAGGAGTTTATTAGGTTTGGCTGGGTATTATAAGAGATTTGTTGAAGGATCCTAATCCATCTCTTCTCCTTTGACGTAATTAACTCAGAACACAGTCAAGTTTAAATGATGTGAATCTTGTGAGAAAACCTTCTGGAGTTGAAAAAGAGATTGACTACCGCTCCGGTTTTGACCTTACCAGAGGTACCCAAGGCTTTGTGGTGTATTGTGATGCATCAAGAGTTGGCTTAGGTTGTGTATTAATGCAGAATGACAACGTCATAACTTATGCTTCTAGACAGTTGAAAGTTCATAAGAAGAATTATCCAACTCATGACTTAGAATTGGTTGCATTAGTGTTTGCATTGAAGATATGGCACCATTATTTATATGGTGTTCATGTGGAAATATTCACTGATCACAAGAGCCTCCAATATGTGTTCACTTAGAAAGAGCTCAACCTCAGAAAGAGAAGGTGGTTGGAATTACTCAAAAAATTATTACATGAGTATCCTTTACCACCCAGGTAAGGATAATGTGGTTGTTGATGCCTTAAGCAGGTTGTCCATGGGAAGTACTTCCCATATCAAAGAAGAAAAGAGGGGGTTAGCAAAAGATGTGCACAGGCTTGCACGTTTGGGAGTCCGACTTATGGATTCCACAAGAGGCATAGTAGTGAAGAATGGGGTTGAATCATTCTTGGTATCATAAGTGAAAGATAAGCAAGATCAAGACCCTATTCTGCTTGATTTGAAGGCAAGTGTCCATACCCAAAGATTATTGGCTTTCAAACAAGGGGGAGATGGTGTGCTGAAATACCAAGGAAGATTATGTGTACCTAAGGTGAATGGACTTCAAGAGAGGATCTTAGAGGAGGCTCATAGATCCATATATTTCATACATCTGGGTTCCACCAAAATGTACCGTGATCTGAAAGAGGTATATTGGTGAGAAGGCATGAAGAAAGATATTGCTGAATTGGTTTCCAAGTGTTCAAATTGTCAGCAAGTGAAGGTAGAACACCAAAGACCAGGAGGTTAAGCTCAGAATATAGAACTTCCAGAATGGAAGTAGAAGATGATTAATATGGACTTCATCACAGGCTTGCCAAGATCGCGAAGGCAACATGATTCCATTTGGGTGATTGTCGACAGAATGTCAAAGTCAAACATTTCTTGTCGGTCAAGACTACCTTTTCGGCAGAGGATTATGCCAAGTTGTACCTTCAGGAGGTGGTAAGACTTCTTGGATTTCCGATCTCTATTATTTCGACAGGGGTGCACAATTTACTGCACAATTTTGGAAATCTTTTCAGAAAGGTTTGAGTTCCAAAGTAAATTTGAATACTGCTTTTCATCCTCAGACAGATGGACAAGCAGAGCGCACTATCCTGAGAGGATAGGTTGATAAGTTGTGTGATCGACTTCAAGGAAAATTGGGATGATCACCTACCTCTCATTGTAGTTCGCTTACAACAATAATTATCATTTGAGTATCCAAATGGCCCCATATGAAGCTCTTTATAGGAAAAGATCTAGATCTCTTATTAGATGGTTCAAAGTTGGTAAAGCAGGGTTGATATGACCAAATTTAGTCTACCAAGCTATGGAGAGTGATTAAAAAAAAGTTGAAGACTGCACAAAGTTGCCAAAAGTCCTACACAGATGCTAGAAAAAAGCCATTAAGGTTTGAGGTAGATGATTGGGTATATCTTAAGGTTTCACCTATGAAAGGAGTTATCAGGTTCGGTAAGAAGGGGAAAATTCTTCATCGATATATTGGAACTGATAGAATCTCCGAGAGAGTGGGCAATGTGGCTTATGAGTTGGAGCTACACCATGAGTTATAAACGGTTCATCCGGTATTTCATATTTCTATGTTGAAGAAGTTTTTGGGTGAACCTTCATTGATATTACCAACAGAGAATGTGGGGATTAAGGATAAATTATCCTATGAAGAAGTTCCAGTTCAGATTTTGGATCGGCAGATTCGCAAGTTGAGGACAAAGGAAGTTCTTCAGTCAAGGTCCTTTGGAGGAACCAATTTGTTGAAAAAGCGACTTGGAAAGCTGAGGAGGATATGAGGAAGATGTATCCACATATCTTTGAATCCGGAGAGAATGCATGTGAAGGTACTAAGCTCTCTTCTTAGCACTTAATAATATTAACTATAAGCATGTTATTACTTGCTTTTGTGGTTGAGTGCTGAAATGATATTACAATCATTAGCTTAGAGAAAGAATTCTCATTCGAGGAAGAATGTTCCCAAGGGGGATTATATTCTAGATAAACTAAGGCTAAGCTAAGAAAAACAAGAAGAATCAAATTTGGGAATAAGGAGGGAAATCTGGAAAGTTTCCAGATTTTAAAAGTGAGTTATGGCCATTTTCAACCAACCATAACTTCCATATGAGGAGGAATTAGGTGAGTTATTCATATGGATGGAAATATAGTTGGAATATCTTTCCAACGACACCTATTTTATGAATTTCCGAGGTTGTATAAGTGAGATATGACCTTCGGAAGATGGGCTGTTGAGCAGGGAAAGTTCCAAAATAGGATTTAGTAAAGGTGTTTTGGTCTTTTCCTTAAATTAATTAATTATTTCATTTGGGAGTAATAGGTTGGGTTCTAAACTAATTTTATTCAGTTTACGCACTTAGAAAATAGAGTAGGGTTTTGAAAGCAAGAAGAAAAGAGGAGAAGGAAGAAGAAGACCAAGAACACCAAGTTTAGGTTCGTGGATTTTCGTCGACGTGATTCCTAAAAAGGTATTTGTGTAGGGTTACTTCACCCACACACCAATTTCATACAAATCAGTCAAGTTCATGAGATAACTCATGTTAGAGGTTGGAATCTTGAACGAAAGTATGATATTCTTGTTGATTGGATTGTTGTTGATTGTTGTTAGTTTTAATCCAAGTTTTAGGACTGTTTTTGACTCTAAATCATTTAATAATAAGTTAATTGGAATCTTAAGTGTTTGAGTGGGATCCATGGGAGTTTGGGAAGGTTAGATATGAAAAACGAAGACGAAAGTTGAAAAACTCGTTGGGGGAATGTTGGGGCACTGCACCTCCAGAGCCCCTCAGGACAGACACTGTCCGTCAGGATCTGGCGCGCCGCACCTCTCATAGCTCCTTAGGACAGCCTCTAGATATCAGGCTATGGCTCTCTGCGCCTCTCAGAGCGATAGGACCCCCTAGAGACCCCGTTATTTCCCTATCTTTTCGTACTAGCTTATAAGTGATGTACCCTTCTTTCTTAGTTGATTCCAACACTCTAGAGTACATCTAAATATCATGAAATCATCCATAAACATGAGATCATGATCCTTGAATCCATAATCCAATTCAAGAAAAGTTAAGATCAAAGCCAAGGAAACAAAAAGCTGCAAGTCTAGAAGTTAAGAAGAGAGTCAAAGTAAATTTACAAAGTTTTCTAAAGTCTTTCTCAAACATTTTCAATTTGTTTTAAAAACTTAAAGTTCAACTGAAAAATAGAGTAAGAGTTAAGTTCATTGCTCAATAGCTATAAGGGAACTAAGTATTGCCTAAGAGTTAGGTTTCAAGTAAGCAAAGAGTATCAAGTTAAGTTTACTTTTCAAGAGTTATGAGGGAACTAAGTAGTCCCTAAGAGTCTAACAAAATGTTTGCAAACTGTTGAGAAGGAAAGGAAGCTAGACTTCCATAGAGCCTATGGCTAGTTTTAATAGAAGGAAGAGAAAACTATGATTTCCAAGAGAGCTTTTTGAAAGATAAGTTTTGATCACTAATCTCAAACCACAGAATCAGTATGTTTTTAAACATAAGAGTCAGTATATTTTTTGGTGTAATATTTACCACCTATATGCGGGAGAGTTCAGATAACTCACAGCCCTCTTAAACCATGTTAGCCAACATGGGTAGAAAAGGGTCATACTTTTTAAGTGATTCCTTTTAACCTTTTACTAGTGGATCCATTAGGCAGTTCAGGTCCTATAACTTTTGCCGGGTATAGGATGCGCTGGCAGCGTGCGGTAGACCCGTTGTATCATCACTATAGCTCTTAAGTGATGGTTGTCAGTTAGAGAATCTCCCATATAAAATATATATTTTTGTATACATCAACCATTGTATTTTATTCACAGCAGCATTGTATTTTATATATATATCAGACATTATTGTGTACTTAGAGGTTTAAGCATGTTTTCAGTCAACATTTCTTTATATTGTATTTATTTTAACTGCGTATAGTGAATAAGAATTCGTAGATCATGAGTTGAACAGATCCAAGGTAATTATTCATTCTTACACCCTTTCAAGCCTAAGTTTGTTTAGATTTCCAACTCGCATATTCGTACATTCAATGTACTGATGCCAGTTGGCCTGCATCATTTTATGATGCAAATGCAGGTACCCAGGATCAGCACGCAACATATTGTTGATCTAGATTGAGCTTCAGAGTTTGTGGTGAGACTCCTTGCCTTCTGGAGGCCATCCTCTTCATTCTATATTAGCTTAGCTTTTAGGATGTTGTGGGGTCTGTCACAACATCCCTTTCTAGACAGTTTAGAGTCTTCGTAGACCATAGTATTCCAGTTTAAAGTTGTTTTCAGTTATTAAGACTCTAGTGCCATTTTGGCCAAAGTCATGATATGAAGTATTTTCATTAAATATGTTTTATTCGTGTTTACGTTAAGTTTTGTCTTCCGCTGATTTAAGTAGTCCGACCAAGGGTTCGTTTGAGGGTCAGCAATGGTCTTCGAGTGTCCGGTCGGCCCAGGGTGTAGACTCGTGGCGTGACATACTAAATAAGGTAATTTATGTTACATCCCTTTAGTTACTTTCCTAAGACTCTCAATTTTCCATTATTAAATTACCAATTAATGTTTACCTATTGGAAACATATTCATTCAGATTCCATTTAAATAAACAAAACTAATTGTATACATTTTACTCCATTTTGTTGTTGTCTCTAGTGTTCCATTATTAAATTATCAATTAATATTTTGTTTATTTATATTTATCTTTTATATTTTGTGAATTGATGAATAAATCTTATTTCTTTCGATTTTAAATAGGTAAACTCCATGACAAGCATAACTTGTGGAGTAATTTTGATTTTTGTAAATCTACTTATGTGGTGCTTCAATTGGATGATTCACCACATATAATCTGATTTCCTACGAAGAAAAATGTATTATTTAGTTTATACAGTTAGCATATGAATACTTTGATTTCCAATGGATACAATGATTTATGTAACTTCATGTATTAATATATCTAGGATACAAACCACCATCGAACTTAATGTATTAATATATCAAACTTGATAAAGTATATCAATTACCATACAATCTTAACAATTTAAATACATCTACCTTATGAATACCCTATAATATGCATATGAATACCTTTATAGTTAAATACAAATACAACACGGACAACCCAAAATAAGAAAAATAG
>JAKWJD010000382.1:0-61789 GCA_027705065.1 Solanum peruvianum | reverse complement strand
AGAGTTTGAAGATTTATAGTGCATACCTTTTCGTCACCATACACCTCAATTTCAAGAAAATTTCAAGCTTCCTTTGCAGTCTCACAGTATCAATTTTTGCAAAATATGCTCTTGAGACTCCCATTTGTATTTGGCTCAAGGATTTTGCATCTTGACGATACTTAGCCTCAAGATTTTCATTATGCTGGTGTAAGATAACCATCGTTGTCTGGGTCTTCAAAGTCATTTGCAACAATAGTCCACAACCTTCAGCTTTCAAATGTGTTCTCATTCTTATCTTCCAGTATTCAAAATCAGTTCCATTAAAAAATGGAGTAAGAACAACTGAAGAATCAGAACCTTCATTTGTTTTGGATGCCATATTTTTTCCTTCACCTAACCCAGATTAAGAATGAAAACTTGCTCTTGATACCAAGTGAAATTAGGTCTTAGTCCTAACTCACACCCCAAAAGCTAACTTCAAGGGAAGAGGATTGCCCAAACCTTATAAAGAGTCCACCCATCTAATTAACCACCGATATGAGAATTTTTATCATTCTTTAACAATACCACCACCTATAACATTGTCCTTAGAATCCTCTTTACCTAGATCACCAATACAAGATACTCGCTCCTTCAATTTTGGGCGGGAACCAGCAACTAGTGCAAATGATCTAGGTAATTCTAAACTTTCTTCTACTTCTTCACAACCTAATTAGTTGATTCATCAACACGACGTCAACAGTGCTTTCCTGTAGGGACAGTTGACTGAAGAAGTTTTTATGTCTCAGCCTCAAGGATTGTTAATTCACAATTCCCTTTCCATGTTTGTCATTTAAAAAAAGCCATTATAGACTTAAACAGGGACCGCGGGCTTGGTATACTACAATACATGATCATCTAAAGAAAATAAGATTTATTAAGTCTGAATCTAACACCTCTTTGTTCATTTTGAAGAATCTGGTTGCTACTGTCTATGTGCCCATCTATGCTCACGACATTTTAATCAGGGGAAGTCATCCCGGCTTAATTATACATGTTATTGATTCCTTGGGTTCACGTTTTTCTTTGAAGAATCTAGGGTAGTTAAAAATGTCAGGTGGTCTTTCTGTCACTCAATTAAAATACATTCTTGATATTTTGTCTGAGCTATATATGCAAGATTGTGAAGGAGTCCTGACACCAATTTGCTCTAGTAAACTGGCTGAGGCAGCTGATGAATCTCCACCTGCTAATGCTACACTCTACAGGTGCACTCTTGGTAAGTTGCAATATTTATCATACACAGCCTGAATACTACGGTATCTTAGAGCCAAGGAAACTTCAGGTCTTCATATTCTTTATAACTCAGACTACAATCTTTCTGGGTACGCTGATGCTGATTGGGCGGGAGACCCGAATGATAGAATATCCACATAAGGCAATGTTCTTTACATTGGGCGCATTCCTGTGAGTTCATCATTAAAAAAACAACAAGTTGTAGCTCTGTCATCTACTGAAGCAAAATACAAATCAGTTGCAAATGTCTTGCCGAACTCACATGGGTGCGCAACTTTCTCAATGAATTTTCTATCACCGTTCCAAATATTCCCACAGTCTTTTGTGACAATGTGGTGGCACTCATCTCTGTCAGATTCCAGTGTTCCATAGCCGTATGAAACATATTGTTGTGGACTTTGCTATGTTAGAAACAAAGTTCAAGCACATCGAGTTCTTGTCAAACAACTCATGCTTCTGATCAACTTGCTATATACATTTGTCAATCCATTACCATCACCAGCCTTTGAAAGGTGTTATTCCAACTTAGTGTGTTGTTGACCCACACCTAACTTGAGGGGATGTATTAAGAATAATTATTTTATCTTGTAATAAGTTGTTGTTATAGTTATTACCTTTTAGTATCTGTAGAAGACTCCTCCTATTAAAGGAGTTTATTGTTTTTGTATATTTGTAGAAGAGTCCTCCAACGGTTTAGGAGTTTAAGTAGCAATTAGATTCCTTAAGTTTAGCTATAGGTTGTGTTATATAGTTGTATCTAACACTTCGATGCTAAAGGAATTAGGTCATCTTTTGACTACTTCTGTCTATTGATTTATAACCCGTCCATAGTAATTTAGCAAAAAGACTTACACAATGTGGATGAGACTTGTTAGATTTGTGTTCTTGGACCTGAAGATATAGAACACATGTTATTCAAATGTCCTCGGTCTCAACTTTATGGAGGCAATATCCTATAAATTGCCTGATATAGGAAATATTACTGATTTTTCTATGACTTGTTCTTAAATACCAAATCTTTTCCTGAATCTATTGACTTTTTAAACTTGAGAACTAACATTATTCGGCAAATAATGGTTGTTATTAATTAGAAAGGTTAGATCCAAGCGATATTGTTTTCTAGATTTAAGTTTGGGTATATAGAATATAAAGAGTTACTGACAAAAAGTCTTTCTTCTTGTTCCTCAATAAATCATCTTGTGATTAAACTAACAAAATTGCAAGATGGTGTTTTATTGTTTACAGATGCAGGATTACGGCTCTAGATAGCATTGGGAACCCGCTTCATTCCCATGGATCCCCAATCTAATTTTTGGGGGGTTATGACTGCTGAAGCAATTGCTATTGGGAAAGCTCTTCAATATGCTATTAGTAATGGATGAAAGAGAGTGAAGATTTCATCATATTGTTGAGTGAAACCTCCTAAGAGAATTTTTTCCCTAGTTGGATCATCCAGGATGGAAAGATATGTTTAAACTATGTATTACGTTGATGCAACAATAAAATGGGTTTTATTTTGGAGAAAGAAAAAGCACTAACCCTTTTGAAGAGGATTAAAAAAAGACTATTTAGCAAATAATGATATCTCAAAAGTCTAAGTTAAGTAATTTTATTGATACAAAACAAAATCTAATGACTTTACTATATATATTCCTAATGTTCAGTGATCTTTAGAAATATCATTTCTCTGAGAGACAATATCTAAATTTAACTATTTTAAGTATTAAATCTTCATTCGACATATGCTTTGATAATTTGAGGGAAAAATTTACATTTGATTCTATCAAAATGAGTTGGATTGGTTATGAACGCCATGATTTACTATAAGTAGCTACTAGGCCATAAATTTGTTTTGGACATATTTAAATATTTTGGGAATGAATTATTTTATCTAGATTGACTTAAAATAAATTTTGATTGTCATCCTGAAACTACACCTGTCGGTGTATACGTAGACTCTACCTAATAGGGTTGAGGCGATTCATGCAACACTACGCGGAGATGACTTGAACATGAGCAAGTAGGTTTTGTGATTTTTGTCACTAAGTTTATTACCTATTTGGCCTTGGATATTGCGTTGGTATTAGTATATTACTCCCCAATAAAGGTACAAAAATTTGAATACGTTTAGATGATTCTATTGATTCAATTCAATTGAAATTGGATTAAGGATTTTATTTAAATATTTTGTGAATGGAATTGAAAGTATATAAGGTTGAGTTGAAACAAGTTTTCGCTAGATCCTCCATCTCAAATGTAAAATAAATTTATAATGTGACATTTAATGCATTTTGTTCTACGTCAAATAATAATTGCATTAATTTACTAACAATATTGGTTGACACTGTTGTGGTTTCTTTGTGATATTCATCCTCGTAATGCTCTTAAAATCACATCCACCGCTCTCCCTGTGAGTCGAGCCTCCTTTTCAGTCGGTCTTTGTTAGTTCTATATCTTTGTAGGGTAATAACATTGAAAGTCGAGACTTTTAGTAAACGAGAGTCAATATACTTATTTGAGTATTATGATGGTCTACTCGTGGCAATTGATGAGTGGACACAGGCTAAGGTTACTCTTTTCCAGCGATATATGTTGAGGCACCACTTTTATTATGTGTTAGCTAGTATATGTTGTTCTTTTTTCTTTTTGTCAGAAACTGTTCCAAGAGTTTATATTTAAATTCAACAATCATATAGAGGTTTCCTAGACTGATAGTTGTGTTGATGTTAATAATAGAAATGTACATGACATACATGAAAAAAAAACATTTATTTTTCTTATGAAATCATTTTTGTATAGTTCTAAATTTGAGAACACTTGATGATTAATTTGAAAATATATAAAAATTTTGAAATGGTTTTCGCGGTCGATGTATGGATTTGATTCGCTCATGTAGTTGAATGCTAGTCACATGGATTTAGGACTACTCTTTCAACCAATAGGTCACCTACAGTTCTTTTGTCTATAGAGATTCAAAGTCTCAAATAGTTATCTCAAAGGCCATTGCCTCTTTCCCAGTATGTTTCAAATTTATCAAAATCATTTTTCTTTTGATATTATCAAAATCCTTATTTCTCCCTTTTCCACATTTTTCTAGATTGCATCGATTCATTCATAACAGAGGATCCAATCCAATTCAAACTAACAAAAAGAAAAAAAAATTCATATCTGTACAGACTAGAAATTGACATATAATTTTAAAATGAACAAAAATAAACAATTCTGTGTATACCTGACAAAAATCAGGTCCAGTAGCCCATGTAACCTTCTTCAAAGTCATGACCAAAATTCAACTTTTTATCTTCAAATCTGAAACAAAAAAAAAAAAGAAACAGAGATTGGAACCCTAGAAGCCGTGAAGAAATCAAGAATGAAAACGTTGCGCCGTTGCGGCCTGCGGAAGGGAGGGAGGGAGGGAGTGAGTACAATGTAGTTTCTGCTTTTCTTTTCTGTCCGTAGCAGGAAAAATTCATTACATGCCTTTTTACTTTTTCATTGCGTCATGTCTTTTTATTTTTTCATCTAGGATTAATTTAGACCAAAATACCCATATACTACTTCTTAGTTATGGATACATCCCCATTATCAATTATATTGATGTTATTATTATCCTCCGGTTTAACTTTATTTCTCATTTATTCTTAAAATATATTTCATTTTTACTTTATTACTTTTGACATATAAAAAAAGATAATATTTTATTTTCATGTTTGACCATCAACATTAAATAGTTAATAATGAATGGGTTTCTTAAGTCAAATAGTGGCAAAAAGAAGTGAACAGAGAGAAGTAAAAGACAAATTAAAAGTAATTATAAACATTAAGATAGATTTATTTTTATGAAATTTAAAAAAGAACGGTAAATTTTTTCATAATTGATTAAGATATGAGAAGATATTTTTGAAACAGTTATCATTCAAAACTCGTAAATAGAAAATAAAAATAAATATTCAATACGATATAATCAATTATTAGTAGTAACTTGCCTGTATCCTCCAAAACTAATCGAGTTACACACATCTTCCTAATTTGTTCTTATTCCATAAAATAAAGTCCCTCGACTGAATTATTTTCCTAAAACAGAGTCCTACCACTTAATTAGTTCCCTAAAAATAGAGTTTTGCATATATTGTCTCCTTAGTTTATTGTTTTCACTCCAAATGAGCTCAATTCTCTCCTAATTTTTCACATCCCATGTCCCGACTCCAATAGGAGTGTGCAATTGTCTCTTCCAATGTTCGGACTCCAACGTGTAAAATTCGAACTAGAAAAAGGTTATTACATTATTATTGTTGGGTTAACGGGTTAAAGATTTTATAAAAAGAATTATCAGATTATCAGTTCAATTTTGATATTTTATATTAGTTTATTGGGTAATCAAATAACTCATTAAAACTAAGAATTTACTATTTTATATCTACATAAATATAAAATATTAATGTCAATACCTAAATAATATTGTTTTTTTCTCTAACCTACAATTTGCACTTCATAGTAAATTTGAGTTCGCAACTTTGCATTATACAAATGAGAGAAAATACCTAAGTACCCCCTCAACCTATGCCCGAAATCCCAGAGACACACTTATACTATACTAAGGTCCTATTACCCCCCTGAACTTATTTTATATGTAATTTTCTACCCTTTTTAGCCTACGTGGCACTGGTTCGAAAAAAAAAGGCAAACATCGTTGGGCCACAAGATAGTGCCACGTAAGCTAAAAAGGGGTAAAAAATTATTAATAAAATAAGTTCAGGGGTAATAGGACCTTAGTATAGTATAAGTGTGTCTCTGAGATTTCGGGCATAGGTTGAGGGGGTACTTGGGCATTATCCCCTACAAATGAAAAAAGAATAAATATACCCCCGAACTATCGTAAATGGTATGCATATACCCTCCATCATACTTTTGGGACATTGGTGCTCATCCCGTCAAAAAACTAGAGCATATATGTCATTCACTCTAACAGACCAATCTTATTTATCGATATGGTATTTAATAAATATTGGGTCAGTGGATAAGATTATGACACGTATATGTTTGTTAGTATAAAGGTTATATATGCTCTAATTTTGGACGATAGGGGCACCAATGTCACAAAAATATGACAGAGGGTATCTGCATACCATTTACAATGGTTCAGAGGTATATTTATTCTTTTCCCTTGTACAAAAGGTCAAAACCTAAAGTAAGAACCTTATTCCTCTTATTTTTCTTGTGTTATACTTGTATAGTAATATTCATGGTAGTTATTACTATTCTATTTTATGACTGTTTGTAAAGCTATATTATTGTCTTGTCGTGTCAAATTGTTGGAGAAAATATATTTTTCCTATAAATATTTTTTAATTTTTAAAATAAAAAATCAAACAATTAAGAATCAAAAATTAATAAATCGAAAACTGAAAAAAAAAATTTTTATTTTAATTATTAGTTTATGTAAAACGAAACACCAGTTGTATAACTCAAACTCCCAATCAAAAAGTTTCTATCAGATCACTCTGAAATCGTTTGGTGTGAAGGATACTATCATATAGTCCTGAGATTAAACTAAAATGTCATTTTCACATTACTTTTCACATTCGTGTATATTTACATTATTTTCAATATCATGTATATAAAATAACATTCATATTCTTTACCACTTATTTTTATCATAATTCTTGATATCTTTCTAATAATAAATTACACAACATAATATAATTTTCATCTATAAAACCTCTTTTACTTTAACAAAGTTAAGGTGAATTTTTTTTAATGTAGATAAAAAGAAATTTTTGTTTTTAAATACGTAAAGAGGATTTTTAAAATGCCCTTAAACTATGCGGAAAAAAAATATGTCATCCGTTTGTAGTTTGATCCAAAAATGTCCTGCTGTCAATACTTTGATCCACAAATTCTCTTATTTTTATTTAATGGGTCAAAAAAATACACATTTTTAAATAAAATATATTATTAATATTCTTTTTTATTATATTTTTTCATAATAATATCTTTTAAATTAGAAAATATCTATCTTACTTCAGTTCAGATAAATATAAAAAAACGAAAATTTCTTATGATGAATATATATTTCTAATGGACATTTTTGAACCAAAGTAGTGAAGGTAAGGACATGTTTAAGCCAACCAATAAACGAAGAACAATTTTGTTCCTTTCACATCGTTTAAGGAAATTCTTAATCCTTATTCCTTTAAATACATATTGTACTATATATATCATAAAATACAAACACTTAAATATTTAACCTAAATAAAATGAAAAAAAATATTTTAAGAATAAATAACAAAGAGCCTGTTTGGATGGGAGCTCTAAAGCTTGCCAACAAAATTTTTTTATATCAAATTCTATTTGTATTCAAACCAAATGATTCCTTCATTTATTTCATCATCCCAGGCATCAATGATCAAATTCCAGTTGCCTAACATCAATGAAATACATTTTAAACTACATTCTGCTTCACCACCTTATTCGCCCTGTCATTCTCTCTCTCCCAGGGCTAATTGAACCCACATTGCCCGATTCAAGAACATGCCTAGGAGCAGATAAGGAATCGGAATTATCAACCCGATTATTTACCGAATAGTTGTTTAATAACCTCAACGACTTGAGAATTTTCTGTGCTATTATTGTTAAGAGATGGAGGGTGAGGGGTACGGGTACGGGTATGGCTAGAGGAAGAAGCAGGGGGAGCAAAACGGATACGTGAATAAGTTGTTTGCGGGACACAACAAATTCATTGAAAACAGAACCTTCAATTTTAGGGATAATGAAATAGTCATCAAGACAAGGATTGTAATCAATGGTGGAACAGAGGGAGAGGGAGTAAAGTTCATATTAAGAGAAGAGGCGGAGATCCACGGTTATTGATTTCTCTTCAAGTTCTCCATCAGCTACGGTGGGGAAAGAAGCCATGAAAATGATTTGTATAAGTTTTGGAGAGAAGAAGGATTTGATTTGTCTTTTACTGTTGTTTGGTTTTGTAAACTTGTTTATATAATATCACATAACTCTATCTACCAAATCACATTCACATATCTCCTTTGGAATACTATTTATTTCTCTTAATATTCACATTTCTCTCATGGAATATCTTTTATTAAGTTTTGAATCTAAAAACTCAAAATTGTCAATTTACTTGTTGAACATAACGTAAAAATGCAAAAAATTAATTGATAAAATAAAAAATCTTACCAAATTAATCTAGGTGAGATGATGAATATATGAAAATCATTATATTTTACTAAATTATGTATTATATTTAATGAATTCATGAATATACATTAATTATAATGTATGTGCATGATTCATTGTCATATATTTTTTAGTTTAATGATAATTGAAAAATAAATTAAGCAATTCAATGATTCATTGTAAACATAAATTAATTATACATAATATTTACTTTTTCTTAATAACCAAATATTATTCCTTGTTTATTTACTAAAAAATTTCGATGTGTGATGGTAAGAGAATAAATTATATAAGCAACATAAGAAATATCTTGAAACTATATCCAAAAATGCTTCTCATTTCAAATGTGTCACAAAATCAATAATGATTAGTGACAAACTAAATATGTAAAAACATTATGTGTGTACAAAAAAGATCATTCTACATGCATCTAAAAAGATATCTTGTGGTAGCAACACTATAACTTTTGAATGCAATAAGAAAAATTAGAGATGAACTTCAACCATATTTAATTTTACTAATAATAAAAAAACACTATAAAATCACATTTCACTAAATAGACTTAGATACTTTTGTTTTTTATATATTACTAAATTTTGTATCATGTTTATTGAATTCATTATAGATGAAGTACAATATATGTGTATGACTCGTTATAATATATTTTTACTTAAATGATTAATCGTAAAATAAATTAAAAATTCAGATTAATTGTAAACAAAAATTCATTATACATAATATTCATTTTTCTTATAAATATATTCATTGCTTATTTACTAAAAATATTCAATATGTGATGGTAAGAGAATAAACTATATAAACAATATAAGAAATTTCTTGAAATGATATCCAAAAATAACTTCTCATATAAAAGTCTCAAAATACAAAAGAGACCATTCCACATGCACACCAAAATTTTGTTGTAGTCGTGGTAACACTAAAACTTTTGAATGCAATAAGAAAAATTAGAGATGAGTTTAAACTAGATGTAATTTTTTACAAAAAACAAAATATAGTAGAATCATATTTCACTAAATAGTTTTAAATATATTTGTACTTTTGAATATTATTAATTTATAATATTAATGGAATCATATACTGATATATAGTTCTTTTGGAAATATATCATTGAAACAAGTGATTTTTTCAATTGACCTAAGTCGGGACCGGTACCTTAGATAGATTATTAATGAAACGAGTATTAATTTAATGAGATTTAACTTTATATTCATACAACTGAGTATGGGATAAATCAAGATAAATAATTTAGAAGAGCATTTTTTGTCAGTGAAATAAAAAATCAAACTCTTAAGGATAAAAAATTGATAACCGTGATCTATTTTTTTGGTTATCGATTTAGTATATTTATAACATCGACAAATGGAATCGATATTACAGAAATTCAAACTTAACCAACCAATAAGCACCTAGAACCACTAGGTCACCCTAGAATTCAAACTTATTGTAATTGTCATTTTACCCATTTTACGTTTATTAAAAAAGTAATATTCGAAAATAGTATCTTTACTTTCACGGGCTAATAATAAGATTTGTGTACACTCTATACTCCCCAAGATCACCTTGTGAGATTTTAATAGGTGTGTTATTGTTGTATTTATCAGTTTCAAAACTTTAGCTCAGAATTCATAATTACTTGTTTATATGTAAAAAATCAGTTTCGAAATCGAAAGTAATTTTCAACGCATACCAATTATGTTTAAGTACCTAACCTATACGTGCTCTTACACTATTAGCGTGCTTTATTAATTGATTTCTCTCAATGTGTTTGTTATATTAATTGGAATACAATTAAATGTGGATTAACATCAGAAAAACTCAACTCCCACTAACAAATATGATCTCATACCCAGAAGACTCAAATTCAAAATTGTTAGATTAAAAATAAAGGAATACTTACTGCTCCATCATAACTCTTACTAGTACACAATTAACATATCATTTGTAAGATAAGTCAAATTTATTCATAACTCAAGAGAAACATTTTATTTTTGATATGATAACATTTATTCAAAGTTCGCCACATTAATTATTGTGATTTTTTAATTTTCAAGGTCGGAAGTTTAAAATGTAGTCCACGGGACACATTCATTATTTTGTCTGTGTCCCGATAGCGGCGGAAGGCGGAGCGGGGTTTTACGTTGTGTGCATCCTGATAGCAGCTGATGGATAGCCTCGATTTGCAGGCTTAGCCTTGCATGCTTAAATTTTACACAAAAACCATAACCCAAAAGCTATATTAGTCGGATTGGCCATTCATATTTAAATTGTTCCTCAAAGCCCTTACTCAATATCCTAGATCCACCGACTTGGCCGTTCATGCTTAAATTGTTCCTGAAAAGCCTTATCCAATACCCTAGATCCACTGACTTGACCATTCATGATTAAATTGTTCCTCAATTCCCTTACCCGATACCCTATATCCATCGGTTTGGCCGTGCATACTTAAATTGTTCTCGAAACCCTAACCCGATACCCTAGATCCGTCTCTTCCCTCAAGTATGATGGCCAAGCAACTTTGTAGATCTGAATCAACTGTAGTTCTTTCCTATTTTGGTAAGATATTTACTAGCTTCGTAGGTGAAGTTTACTGGTGATCCGACTTCTCTATTTCGCCAAAAAAGGGGCATCAAGTAGCCATGGAAGCATTCAAAATCTGAAGGGATCTCAGCAAACCCAAGTTTCCCCTACATCACATGTTAGTTACAACTTTGTTCCCTAGTATGGGTCGACATCTAAAAATATCGGAATTCTGGCTGAAACTTTTTCCAGACTAACCAACTAATCAAAATTATGGGCCTAAGTATGAAAAATATGTGAAAACCAGCTCTCGTCTTAAGTTTCTGGTTTTCACATGTTGTTTGATACTAGGGCCCATTGTTTTCATGAGCTGGTTGGTCTGGAAAAATCTCAGTTTGAGTGCCGATACTTTTAAATGTAGGCCGATACCGGGGAATAAAGCTGTAACTAACAGGTAGTTAAGTAGAATCTTGGGTTTGCTTTGATCCCTTGAGATTTAGATATCTTATATGATATCATGGAGTAGATTGCACATTATCGAACAATATGTGTGAACCAAAATATTCCCCAGCTCAAGTGTCAAGTTTTTGGAATTCAGAATTTTGTAAGAAATTGTGTCAAGCCATTATTAGTAACATTTCTCACTTGTACAGGTACTAGATGGGCATTGCACGGGTCCAACATTATATATTTATACACAAGCTATTTTAACAGCATAAAAAGGATTTGTCATATAAATACAAATTGAGTATATGACAATTTTGGCTAAAATGACTTCTTTTTTTTTTATAAAATCTTTAATTTGATGAGGTGTCACCTGATTGAAGCAGTCCATAGAATACCATTGTTGGGTCATTCTTGTAGCACTTTGGTCATATTCCAATAGATTCTTAATATCTTCACGGTAAGAACTTCACTAAGCAAATTCATCTTCCAAATCGAAAAAGGGGTCACCTACAATGCAAGGCAAAGTATGTGCTTTTGGACAGATACATATATCAAAAAAGAACTTAAAAGTTACAGTAAACAAATGGCACACATATACCCTTTTCCTCTAACGGAAATGAAAAAAAAAATTATTCTAATCTAAATTTTTGTTATTTTTTTCTAAAAAATATAATCCATATGTGTAAATTTAATCCTCGTCAAACATATTTTTTTTGACTTTTTTTTGTTTCAATTACTACTTTATAATTATTATTTTGATAATCAAATTTATTTTCACTAATATTCTTGTAAAACTTATTGTAGATAACAAATTTTTTCTTCGAATACGAAATTAAATTAAAATATACACAAAAAAATTGTTTTTAATTTTTTTTCTTTAAACTAAGGAATGAAAGAAAAAAACAAAATAAGAATAAGAAACTCAAATAATTATAATAAAGTCAAAAAATAATTTATGTATGAAAAAAATTAAAATATACATTGAACTTTGATAGAATAATCATATATACCCCTAAATAATTTTTAAAAAAAATTAGAAGTAATAAATATAAATTTAAAACTATTTTTTTAACTTCCGTTAAATGAAGGGTATATGTGAGTCATTTTGTAAAGGCAGGGTATATGTGTGCCGTTTGTGTAACGTAAGGGTATATATGAGTCACTTTTATAACAAGGGGTATATCAGCTCCAAATGACAAAGTTGAAGGGTATATCAGACCCTTTTCCCTTAAGAATATATAAACTCTCTATTTCAAATGAGGACATATTAAATACACAAGAGTAGAAAAAACTATTGTTTACAATCAACATGTGTTCTACATAATCTTAAATGATAAGCAAATTATATACCTTAAACATATAATATGACATAATGCAAACAATAAATGTAAGATTACGTATTTTATACCTCTCACTAATGAATATTTCCTTCACTTTTCCTTTACCGCATCTGAAACTCCAGTCATAGTCCCTTAAGGTTTCCCTACATTGTAATCCAAATTCATGGATGAGCATTTCACATTATTAGGGACTTTGAATGTCAATTACCCGAGCCTATATCATTACGGGCAGAATTAAGCATACTAAGTGAAACAAAAATTCTAAAGTTTTATATATATTTCAAAAGTCAATAAATTAAGTTGTAAGCAAATATAGATATCTAGTAATCTTAAATCAACAACCAAAGTGAAACCATGCACTCACAAAGAAGATTAGTTTTTTTTTATCAAACTTGAAATGTAAAGGACTATTCAACTATTCAACTATTCAAGAACATTCACCAAAGGAGATATTATATCACAATTTAAAAGGAGAGCAAGTATGAAAATGGAAAAATTGGATTTTGGACTTGCCCTCGCTACGTGTCCTTTGGACCCTTCGTCTGCCCACCACCCGTGGAAGCAAGCTCCCTATGTTGAAAAGTTTTTCGAAGAATGCACATAGGAATTTACCATGAAAAATAAGTGGTCTAAGAAGACACCCATCATAACTCCAAACAAATATAAACGGTTCACAAAAAAAAAAATCATAGTTAAAACCTTTAATATAAATAGTTAAAAATGCCCAAGTACCCCCTCAACCTATGCCCAAAATCCCAGAGACACACTTATACTATACTAAGGTCCTATTACCCCCCTGAACTTATTTTATTAATAATTTTTTACCCCTTTTCGGCCTACGTGGCACTATCTTCTGGGCCCAACGATGGTTGACTTTTTTTTTCAAACCAGTGCCACGTAGGCTAAAAAGGGGTAGAAAATTACTTATAAAATAAGTTCAGGGGGGTAATAGGACCTTAGTATAGTATAAGTGTGTCTCTGGGATTTCGGGCATAGGTTGAGGGGGTACTTGTGCATTATCCCAAACCTTTAATATAAGATTACCTTGGACATTGTTTGTTATCTCAAATGACCGACTGTGATAACTTATTCATCATTCTACTAATGTCACAATGATTAAAATCAATTCATAAATAAGTAAATATAGTGCTAAAACTTTGGAATGTAAAGAAAGATTAAACAAAATTGTAGGCTGATCATTCTACAATATGGCTAATTAGCAATAGAATATATAATAGAAAACTTGTTTGACAGAAATGTTCAACTATATTGTCCACATCTAATTAAAAATAAAATAAACAACATAGAATTCTAGAAAATTTTGAGATTTGTATTCAAGAATTTCCATTTAAGAAGAAGAGAGAGACATCCAGTTAAAAAGTTTCATGTAACAAATAGCTATAAAACAACTTTCATTATGTGTTATAGCATGAACTTTGAAGAAAGGGGAGAATTGTGCAAGTCTTATGTACACCACCAGCGTAGCTAAGGAAACTTCATTAATATGTACACCACCAGCGTAGATAAGGCAACTTCATTAATATGCCTAATGCAATACTCCTTCAATAAGAACAGAGTTTGTAATATTAGTTCATAAATTTTCATAAAATAAAACCATGAAAGAGATTTCGAAATGAATAGAAAATGTAGTACCTGGTGCACTACTGGTCCTTCAGCATCAACATTGCCATGGAAAACCACATATGCAATATCGGCAATGTAAAAATTGTATCAAAGAGAAGCTTTGGTTTGTCCTTTCACCGGATTGTCACAATAGAGTAGTTTTATCTTACCAATTAAGGACAATCACATCAGACCTCTCTTTTTAATTCAATCCTTCACCAGCAGCACGTTCATAATCTTGGTATGCAAACATTGGTTGGTGATTGTTTTCTCTTAATATATGAGATACCCTTGGAATTTCTTAATTTATCCTACCTCTAAGCAAATTTCACAATAGTTGCTTCATCATAGACAATTTTTTTCGGATCGTTAACTGTACCTCCCGTTTCCTCACCTAGCTGTTGTTGGGCGTTATGAGCGCACACATTAGCATTAACCACATTTCATTTGAGATTTGTGAGGACACTGCTCACCTGAGACAATAGCCCCAGTCTCTCACTCGAGCTATTGACTCAGGCAAGATCATTAGTGTTTTAGAGATTTTCTTGGTATGCTATAAAAAGGAGTAAAACTATTCCAAATATGATAACTTGGACACATCGTCAAACACCTTGAATGTATACTCAGACAACATTAATTTCGTACATCATCCAGCTGATGCAGACAAAAGGTTTCTAGTGACCCCGAGAACATGTTGAGTTTTACCTTCAGCTTGTCCACTCTTGTGCTTTCTTTAAGTTGACATAATACAACCCTAATTTACGTCCAAATATTACAACTTCTTAATGTCGCTATTATAGTATAATAGGAATAGCCACAATACATTATATCGTATTTTTAAACATTTCTAAATATGAAAAACGTAGTTCCAGGAAATTGAAGCTCATGATAAGTGTGCTTTTTTCCATATGCTTTTTTGTTTATTTATTTGCAACTTTCAATCTCATGCTTTACTCTATTTTTTTTCCACATAAAATGAAACTTTAGAAACTTTGTATCAAAGAAACTAACAACTGTTAGTTTTAGCAGGACTGAATAACATGTGTTTTGTAGTAACAATAAATATATTATATATATGCTCACATGTATTAGTTCTCATATGCAAATGAATTTGGTTAAGAGCATAGAATCATTAATCAGAGTGAATCATTAATCAGAGTGGCACATGAATTTTCTCAAGATCTCATCACAAAATTCTACAAAAAACTTCTCAAAAAGCGGAGAATGCACAATAAAAGAGGCAGAAACAGAATAGCCAACAGATTGTGACTATCAAAAACGTAAACTTTCCAAAGAAAAAAAAGGATAGAAGTGAGAAGAATAAGAAGGGGAACGAACAGAAATTATCAAGCATCTATGAGTATGAATCAAACCAAATTAGGAACATGCAAGAACAAAATCCTACCAAAATAAAAAAAAAAACTAATAAATAACACTGAAGAACTGAATTTGAGATTGAATGATAAACATTGAAGAGAAAAAACAGTTGAAAAAAAAACGTTAAAAAGGCTTACCAATTCTAGGACTCAGAAGAGAAAGTAATATAAAATCAAACTATCAAAGAGAAGAGATGATTTCAGTTTCTTAAACATGTATATAAAAGGACTATGGCTAGTAAAATTGGGCCAGACAGAGCAAAACATTAAAGCATTCCTGGTACACTTTAGAATGCTTTTTGTACTACTATAGGATGCCATGTTCGTCCCTCTCTTACCCGCTTATATTTAAGGGTAATGTATTCATCTCATTATTGTTATTATTCGTTAGTACAATTTTCACTGGCTTGAAAGAATTTAATACACTTGTTCAATCAAATGCTTCCATACCTTATTGATTCCCGTTGAATCAGATTAAAATTCAAATTAACATCTTGAATTCATTATTGAATATCAACAGTACATAACTTGGACGTTTTAGTTTTTATAGTGGGGGACGACTATAGCCGTTGCCATACAGCGATTGCATTTAAGAGAGAAAATAATGATTTATCGGAATAGAAATATTGTCAAGGCAAAACAATGCTTCATCAAAATTTAAAGAAAAACTTCCTTTCAAGCCAAAATATGATTCTAATGTTTTAAAAGTCTGCATCTCAAGAGTGAGTGCTTTTTTTAAACAGTTGCGCAACTGCCTTTGTCACTTGTTCCCTGTATTTTAAAAAAAAATCTTTGAGTCATGCCATATTAATGTTTCCCACTTTACTTTTGTCTCTTTGAATCCAGACCTTTTGATGTCCTCCCAGACCTCTTTTTACAAAATATATCATGCCGGAAGTGACAGAAGAATCCTTTACGACATCCCTTAGGTTTATTAAAGAAAATACAAGGTGTCAAGCTGCACAGAATTGGTTTTTGTAAGCTTTCATCAACCATAGACTCTGTTTTTTCTCCACGTTGCTTGATTAGGGAATTGTTGTATTTGTTGATATCCTTGTGACTAGTCATCGAGGAGGAAGGGCCAACATTTGGTGAAAGAGTCAACTTTGGTTGCAAGGTGGTAGGACAATATCTGGAAACCAAGTCAGAAATTTCTCCTCCTATATTGTAAGGTACTCCATATTTACTAATGAGTTTCTTGATATTTTCGAGATCAAGCTCTGAAGTGGAATAGGTTATTGACTTATTCTCTCTAATGTCAGGCTTAGTCATTGTCAAGGGCACAGATTTTGCAGATCCTGCATGGGCAACATTGAGAGAAATAACATTGGTAGCCATGCCACGTTCATTCATCAGGTTGAGGAGAAGCCTAACCAATAAGTTGGCATCAATTAGACTACCCTGCTCTTGAAGAGCAGCTACAACTATGGCTACAAGAACTGTCAAATCATGAGTTGGTTCTTCTTCTTCAATAGAAATGGTTCTGACTACTGGAGTTTGACTATCATCATAACCTTGTTCCAAGTCAGACAAGTTGTAAGGATTGCTAAATAAGAAAGAAAAATACTCATTGATTAAAACCAAGTAAAATTAAGACAATGAAAGCAACAAAACATTAAAAAAATAATCCAAAATTTACTTACTATGGAGGAATTACAAACTTATTAGGGAAAACCGCCTCAATCACCCTCCTTTTCCTATACTCCTGCTTATTGGCTTCTTGACTCTCTTCACCAGCAACCACTATCCATTTCTCATTCAAATGGAACTACAAATAACAACAATTAATGGGGTTATCAAACAATATGTATAGAAACTATTCAAATAAAGGCAATTTCTATCATATAAACTTAAGATTACCTTGGGAGGGCATTTCCATATAGCCAATGATTTGGAAGAAAGTCTCTCTTCTGACTTCTTCAAGCAATATCTTCTGTCAAATGATGATTTGTTGATGCTTTGATGTGTCTGCTGTTGAGATATGCTCCCACTTCTGATGGGCATACCTCTTTTCGATAATGTTTTACCTGTTGAGTGGTAAATTATACAAACTTGTTAAGGAGAAATTTGGTATAAGAAAACTAAAGCATACCAATTTTCTTGATAAGTAAAACTGAAAGCATGTCAATTTGACATGTCCTTGATACTACACACATAGAATATCTCTTTGGGAAATGAAATGTAACTCAAGCATTTTGGTGCCTCGATAGCTCAATTAGCAAATCAGATGTTATCGGATAAAAAGGTTAACTATCAAGGAATCAAGAACACTATACATTTGGTTCGGGAAAACCCAGTAGGATTGAAAATAAAGGAAATACGATATATCATTTTTTTCAATTACTTCTAAGGATAAGGAAAGCATGGACAACATAAGACTGGGTACGTTACATTAATCAAATTAAGAGGGGACACTACATGTGTTGAACTACGATATGAGAATCTTCCTAGGTTTGTTTCTATTGCGGTATACTAGGACTCAATGAGAAAACTTGTGTCCAAAGAGCAAAAGATATATGATCAGACACACTAAAAAGGGATTAGTTTGGGGCATGGCTAAAAGTAGAGAATGGTGTTGCTTCACCTGATTATCAGAGACATTGTGGATAATATTCTTTTTCTTTTAATGCAAAGGATAAGTTGCATCTTTTAACTCTCCGTAATTAATATATGTGAACATTGCTAAGTCGTTAGTATATGTGAAATAGGAAAGTTACTTCATCATTAACACATTTATCTCAGGTGTCAATTTCTTAACTTTGTAAGAAAATATTCAGAAGACTTGAAGTTACTTTTGTATTATGACAAATTTGTCATTAAAGTGAGAGTTATGTTTCATTACATTAATTATACGTTAGTTTGTTACATTCTTTTGATGGATGGAACATAAATGATTTTCCTATTTAAAAAGTATCATTTGGGAGCTAAACACAGAGAAGAAAAATACAAGTCCTATCTTTCATTTATTCTCCCTCAACAATTTCCTTTTATTGGCTTGAATAATCCTTCATCCCATTGTGGATTTCCAGGCAATTATTTTTGTGCAACTCCAAACTTTCAGCCACGAGTGCACGTGTTTGACAGTAACTGTAGAACCTTGGTGAAAAGCACCGTCTACTCATACTGTCACACCGGCAAGGACTTTTACTTTCTAAATAGAAAGAAAGAGGTCAGGTCCACCTTTCACAAGAGTAGAAGCTGGTACTCAACACTTGTATTGTATTCCCCACGCCTATTTGTTCACCCGATATGCAGAACTCTTTTTTCTTTTTTTAATGAATAGATAGAGCCATGATACATTCGAAATATTGTAAATAGACTCTTTTCGCCCCGTTTCCAATGTCGCTTAGGGGAATCGACCTTCTTTAGTCAAAGCTTTTTCTATTTTTTTGTTAACTGATTTATGTATCGGATTCCATTCACCCCACGTTGGGAATTAATGATTAGCTCTATCTATAAAGATTTTGGGGTGTAGCAGCTGCACGCGCATACCCTTTCTTGCTCGTTAGCGCTTGACTAATAAGATAGAAAGACCAGCTACGACGATTTGCACTAGAGTTGAGCCGAAATCGCTTTCAAGGCAGTGGCTTGCCACGATACAGTGTTTGTGATAAGTTATCAATATTGTAGTATTTTTCCCAACAGACATGAAGGAGTAAATAGTACTGAGGGGCATAATCTAATGAAAACTAAAAAATCCAAATTGATTGAGAGGAAAAGAGATGTAGGAACCAGAAAAAGCTTGATACACATACAAGAAAGAGTTAACTCAACTAATACACAGATGGGTATAAAGAAAGATAATGCCCATAAAATTATGTCAAAATGAATGCAAAGAAACTGCAGGTCTTAAGGGAAGTGACGAGAATTCCTTGCACAGAAAAAAAATCAAATCGAAGGCCATAAAGGAATCAATACCATACAAGCTGGAACAAAAGATAAGGTATGTACTTTTGCTCTTGAGGCTTATTCTCAGTGCTTAGCATTTGAACATTGTAATGAAAATAATAAGTTTAAGCAACTAAGGAATGACAATCAGAATGAAGGGAAAAAAATGATAAATCGGAAACGGAGGACTAGATTAGTTTGTGTTTCTAATCATATATTATTATAAGTGGGAAGCATCAAAGTGAAAAGTTGAATTACCATTTTACCCCTACAGAAAATGAAAAGGCTATAAAATATTTAATTAAACTCATCTAATATAATTAATTAAATATTTTTATCTTTAAATAAAGAAAATACTCCTTTGATAATTTGTGTAAGAAAGAGTAAATATATATTTAAATAAATGCTAAGTATCATATTGGCTACAATACCATGAATGTTTTAAAAATCCCAAGATTGATTCTTCATATTCTTATATGTGTATTACTACATATATTGAATAATTATAGTCAGATGCTTCAACTTTAAACAATAACTACAAATTTAGTTTTTTTAACGAATAAAATATAAAGTGTCCTTTCACTTATTCTATAAAGAAATTCAATGATATTTTAATGATCTTTTTATAACTTTGACTTTTGAATTTCTATATCTTGGCTATAAATATTATTGTGTCCTACACTAATTTTTTCGATTTGTAAATTGTTCCATGATATATGTTGTCTTAGTTTTTATGATAGCTAATTCTCTTCACTCCTCGTATCTTAATATTTGTTTGATAATTTTATTTTAGATTAACTAAGATCTATTTAAATTTCTCTTCTATGTGTTCAAGTGAAATTTTTATTTTGTGTTTTATATTAGAAATGAAGATGTTATACATTTGTTGATGTTCATTAATAATATATTTGTTACTTTCACCTTTTGATCAATGAAATGGGTTAATGACATAATCATGACAATCCTTTGAGTCTCTCAATTATATCCTATCGGAAGATATTTTGAATAATTGGAAGAGAATAAAGAAAGTTGTCATCTCTTACCTCTCTATATTATTTTGTACTTTTTTCTTTCATATTGTTATTTTTAGCTTCATTTTATAATACTTTTGTTGATTTCTTTAGAGGTGCTCTTTTATTTACAATTAAAAAATATCTATTTTCTTTTCCGAGTTAATTCCTATTTGGTATATAAATAACTATAAATAAAAAATTATTGTACACAATAAGACTTTCTTTGCATAATTGATAATTGTTCTTGCTTTGGTGACCACAAATGTAAGTTGTATAGCTTTTAAAGTACTTTATTCCTGATTTACTATTTTATTTTAAAAACTTTATAGTAAAAAATAGAGTTATTAGTTCTATTTAAAGTGTGAAGCAACAAAGTTAAAGGTTGGATTACTAAAATAATCCTTTAACTTTGTATAGAGTATAACGCTCTTTGAAAATATAAAATCTGAAGAGTTTGAAGGGTTACTTAATAATTAAATACACTTAATTCAATACACCATATTCATCTACTAAAAGTCTTTAGCTACTGGTAAAATATGTTAAGATGTTTGAGACTTTGATTTCCCTCATTCACTTTCTTTCATTTAATTCATTTTAATTCTAACATGAAGTTTATGCTCAAATTGTCCAATTTAATAAATTATTTTTCTCTTAGTTAAGTTAAGACTCATCTTTACAAGAAAAAAATACATATATCTTTCAATACAAAAGAAAGGCTTTGTTGATTTTCTTGAAAAGAAAATTTGAGATAGCTGCAATATGAGTATGCCTTCTATCTTGCCTATTATTTCTTATATATGTGAAAGTTCTTTATATATTTTTCTTAATTAATTGTTGTAATTTGTAACTATTTTTTTGTTGATCTATTTTTATTCTATCAGTAAATTACTAAATCAAAATGTACACACATTTAACATATAATTATTTTTCTTTCACACTATTTGTGGTTTCTTCGTCTTTAATATCAAAGATGTCATACAAACACACCGTTACAACAACTTCATGCAACTTAACTTGGGACACACGTGCAACGCACGTGCCCGAAACTAGTAGTTTAAAGAAGGATAGAAAATTAAAGATAACGGAAATTGTGGTTATCTTGTTATTATAGAGGAAGGAGTACAAGCTATAGGGGATAAACGAAAGAATAGCAATGCTTTCAGTATTGATATAACAACAAAAAAGAATAAAATCATGGCGGAGCGAGAGGCCAGCCCTAAATGGCTTCCCTTTTGCCTAGGCAGAGAGGAGGGAATGTAAGACGAGACTGATTCAAGAGTCTTGGACAGAAGGGAGGGGACATAGACGGAGCTTCCTTCTTGTCTTCACATTTCAGAAGGCTAGTTTGAGCAGAAAATTATGGCTTCCCTCTTTACAATGAGGGCTATGGTGTGGAATTGTCGAGGCCTGGCATGATCCATGACATTTTCCTTTTTGAAGGAGATAATGCGTCTTCACTCTCCAGGAATGATTTTCTTAAGTGAAACAAAAAAGTAGAGAAAGCACGGTTAAGAGGGTACAAAGATTAGTAAATATGGTGCACGCTGTAACTGTGGAGCCGATGGGTTATTAGGAGGTCAAGCTTTATTTTGGAATGACACTATCCAGTTACATGAATCACATTCTTCTCCTTTTACATCGCAACTTTGATACAAGATGGCTCAGCTAATTGCAAATATTGGTGTTTATTTGTGTATGTAAGAACAGATAGAGTGACTTGTAGATATCATATGCAAGAATTAATTAAAAAATGCATAGAGAATTTAATGGTATTATTGATGGATCAGAAAAACAAGGAGGAAGAAGTAGAGATACTTGGTGCAATTGACTTAGGTTATAAAGGAAAACCTTGGACATGGTGTTACAGGGAAAATGAGGGTATAATCCAGGGAAGGCTAGATTTTGTCTTAGTCTCTCGTAATTGGTAATTTAATTCGAGAATGCGAATGTGCTTGATGTTGTCTTCTGATGTGGAACCAATTAGGAAGAAAAATGATTTTACTTTGATAGAAGGTGGATTGAGAGTGAAGGAGTTGAGAATATTATTTCAAAAGCTTGGTCGTATGATTGTAATGGCTTTGAGAAATCTCAAGTTAGCTTTAAAATCATACATAGTCGTAGAAATTTGGAGAGAATTATTGGCATGAAGGGGAATATTACAGCCCTTAGGAACAACACTAGTAATTTTGACTGGGTATATTAAGGTTATTGAAAAGAGAATTAAGCAAAGCCTGTAACGATGAAGAGAACTTTTGGAAACAAAAGTCTAGAGATTTATGGTTGCTGGATAAAAATACTTCAATACTTTCACATGGCGATGATGCTGAGGAAATAAAAAAAGCGGTGTTTGTGATGCATCCTCTTGAAGCACCAGGTCGAGAGCCTATGACAAAGTAAATAAAAAATGTGGTTTTTAAAAAACAAATGTGGATGTAGGCAAAAATTTGTGGCTATGAAATTGGATATGTCAAGAGCCTATGACAAAGTCAATGGATTTATTTATAAGAAATGCTTTTACGAATGGATTTCCATAAAATATTTGTCAAATGGATTAGCCTACCACAGGGATAAGACAAGGGATCCACTGTCACCATATTTATTTTAATATGTTATGAAGGTTTATCTACCTTATTGAACATATTAGAGGAACCAAATGAATTCCAAGGGCTAAAGTTTAATAGACATTGGCCGAGGCGAAACTCATATTTTTTGCTGATGACTCCTTTATGTTTTGTTCAACTAAAAGTCAAAATTCATGTTGTGTATCCAATATCTTAAAGAAATATGAACGAAGCTCTAGAAAAGTGGTCAATCTAGATAAATGAGTTATTTGTTTAAGTAAAAATGATAGAGAGGTGTAGAAAGTTGAGATATCGTCGTTGCTTGGACAACGACAAAGAAATGACATGGGTAGTATTTAGGCTTACCAGTTGTTGTGGGACGTTCCAAGAGAAAGGATGCTAGAGTTGAAACAGAAAGAGTCAAGGACGAAAATAAAAGGATGGAAGGGGAAGAGTTCTTAAAAGCAAATATTTTCAAAACTCTACCTTTCTTAACATCATCTTTAGGTTCTTGAATATGGAAGAGTAATTTGTGGAGAGATCTTTTGACTAAGGGATTAAGATGGAGGATTTCTGATGGAAAAATATTAATGTTTGGATTGACCCATGGATACCAAATAATAATGGCTTCATCCCTAAGAGTATCCATGGGCATACAAAAATAGGGAACTGTGAAGATTCGACAAACTGAAGGGTCAACACACTTCTCACTGTCAGCTGAAAAAAGTACAAAAAGTTGGTGCACAGTCTGCAACAGTGATAGAAATGACAGACGCGACGGAAACCTCAGCCAATGACATTGCTTTAAGGATTGTGACTATTTCACATAAAGATAACAACCAATTGTCACAATCTTATTTTTTTGCAACTTGAAAAACATCTCAAGAACACTTGCAAAGGATGACAAATCTAAAGTGAAGAAATATCTCGAAGAGCAACTCAAAACGGAAAGAGCTGGGAGCTTAGTTGTCTTAGGAGCATTTCTTCTGATCTACAATTGTTATATGTTCCTAAACATATAAAGGAGTCAGTTTGCTTTGGTATGTAAATTCTAAGTTAGTTAAGTTCAACTAACTTAGTGGCAACCTTGTATGTTGCTTAGTAAATTCTAGGTCATCAGTTGTGTGGTGATTTAGCGGACAACCTGCGAGTTCCTTAGGTAATTTTAAGTTGTCTAGTGGTGATAGCTTAGTGGGCAGAGTCATATCTGCATAGGCTCTTCAAACAATAGAGTTATTGCTTGGTTGTGAGACTTATAACTTCCTCTCACGCTTTTGTAATCGGTTTCACCTTTTCTTGTGAAGATTAGTGAAAACGGTTGAAAATCATGTGTGACAAGTTGTGATTTTACTCCCTTGAGGAAGGAGGTTTCAACGTAAATTGCTTGTGTTGTTATTCTGACTTTACTTACAGTTTGTTTTTACTTTGAGTGAGTCAAGGGACATGGTCCATTGACTGTTAGTGGATGAACGTATTCTAATAGTCAGGTTACTACATCGCAAAGGATTTGATCGGTAAGACATTGAAAAACTCGAAAACTCAAGTGAGTTGTCACTCTTTTCCAAACTGCTTTTGGGACTTCTTATGGAAGTTGGGAGTTAAAAATAAGCTTAAACACTTTTTGAGAAAATATTACCCGTATTATGCATAATTATTTTATCTTATAGTAAGTTACTGTTTTAGTTACTACCTTTTAGTATGTGTAGAAGACTCCTCCTATCGTAGGAGTTTATTGTTGTTGCATATTTGTAGAAGAGTCCTCCAACGGTTTAGAAGTTATGTAGCAATTAGCTTCCTTAGGTTTAGCTATATGTTGTTGTTACTAATTGTATTTAACGCTTTGATGCTGAAATAATAAAATCATCTTTCGACTACTTCTGTCTATCTAAATTAATATGGTATCAAAACCTCTAGCCTCTTACGAGTCAGATCCATTATATATTTTTGGTCCCAACTATGACTGAATCTCAAGGAACAACCCCTCCTGTTGTTATTACCACTCGTGATGGTACTGCCACCAACAGCAGTGCTTCGGCTGCTTCACCTATAATTCACGTGGTACAATTCAATCCCGCGTCCAGTTACTTATCAAACTACAAGGTAACCACAACTTCTCAACTTGGAAAGCACAACTTGTGATGCTACTCAATGTCCATCAACTAATGGGACATCTTGACGGATCAAACCCGGCACCACCAATGATTGTTACGCAAGATAACCGTATGACTCCAGAACCCATATACCAAATCTGGTTCTCTCAGGACCAACTCATCCAACAAGCAATGATGGCATCTGTCGATCACACCATTGCACCAACTGTTTCCACAACTTTATCTTCTAAGACAGCGTGGGAACTTCTTCACATGGCTTACGCAAATAAGAGCCACACTCGCAATTTTAGCTTGTGCGACCAACTGCAAAATATTAAGAAAGCCACTAAATTGGGTTACAGAATACTTACAAGAGGTTCGATCTGTTTCTGATGCTCTCAAAGTTGTTGGTTCACCAGTACAAGATGACGAACTTATTGTAAAGATCTAAGCGGCTTGGGCCCCGAGTGCCGGGAGACTTCTGCTGCCATAAGAGTGTAGGGGGAGGCACAAAACAACACAAGTAGGATACAACACCTACTAGGATCGACTTCAAGACAATCAACCAAATATACTTCACCAATTTACCAAAAGAAATTCACCACTATTTTAACCAAGCTCAAATCAGCAACACATCAACTAAATCACAAGCAAATATCAATTATAAATATGCAAGTGACACACGAGATTTATACGTGGAAAACCCCTTCGGTGTGAAGGATAAAAACCACGGGACTTGTAGGAGTCCACCCTACTTCTTCTCTTATTATGCAAATTGAGGGTAAAAACACCCAAATCAGTATACAAGGATGTCACAGCCCACCAATAACAACATACATAAGAATCAACACAAAAGAGAGAAGAGAAATTGGGAAATGTCACCCAAAAACGCAGATTACAGCAGCTGCAATAACCGACGATCAAAAACTCCGATTGACGATCTGAACGGTCAAGATGTAGTGTTATGTGTTGTGAACCGTCGGTGAAAATTTCAGTACGATCCAACGTCGGATCTCCGGAAAACTGAAATTCTGTCAAGGCTCTCAAACCCTCTCTCTCAAAAATTTATTCTCTCTATCTCACCCACTCTCTCTCCGTTTTCTGCTCGTTTTTCACCTCAAAAAAACAGACCCTCCAGCCAGCAGCTCCCCCAAAAGACTTCTATAAGAAGTCAACAAAGCCCAAAATATATGGGCTTTCACTTATATAAAAAATAATATCAAATGGGCTGGACCTTAACAATCTCCCCCTCCAGCCCAGTTCGGGGAGACCAAACATAAAAGGTCATCAAGAAGACATACCTGCAAGCTTGGAACAAAATTCAAGCTTGCTTCGAGGGACCACCTTTGTCAACATATCAACACCATTCTTGTTGGTGTGAATCTTCTTCAACTTCATTAGTTGCTCTTCAATGACAACACGCAACCAATGATATCTCACATCAATATGCTTTGTGCGAGCATGGTACATGCTGTTTTTGCTCAAGTCCATAGCACTTTGACTATCACAAAACACAACATACTCGCTTTGCTTCAAACCTAACTCTTGAAGGAAACGCTTTAACCAAAGCATTTCTTTGCTTGCTTCCACTGCTGCTATATATTCTGCCTCGGTTGTAGACAACGCTACACACTTCTGTAGCTTGGATTGCCATGAAATGGCTCCCCCTGCAAATTTGAACAAGTAACCCGAGGTAGACTTCCGGTTATCAAGATCTCCAGCCATGTCAGCATCCGTAAATCCCTCAAGAATAGGCTCACCACCTCCAAAACACAAACTCAGATTTGATGTGCCTCGCAAATATCTTAAGATCCACTTTACAGCTTCCCAATGAACCTTGCTCGGATTTGCCAAGTATCTGCTAACCAATCCAACAGCATGTGCTATATCCGGTCTTGTACACACCATGGCATACATCAATGAACCAACAGCAGAGGAGTAAGGAATATGAGACATACTTTCCTTTTCTTTATCGGTTGTAGGACAACAACGCTTGCTCAACTTGAAATGGGCTGCAAGTGGTGTATTAACTGGCTTGGCATTCTTCATATTGAACCTTTCAAGCACCCGTTCAATATACTTTTCTTGTGACAACCAAAGCTTACCAGCTTTTCTATCACGAGCAATTTCCATACCAAGAATTTGCTTCGCAGGACCCAAATCTTTCATATCAAAGGACTTTGACAAATCCTCTTTCAACCTGCAAATCATCTCAACATCTTTTCCCACAATAAACATATCATCAACATACAAGCAAAGGATAATGAAGTTACCTTCAGAGAATTTTCTAAAATACACACAAGGATCTGCAGTAGTCCGCTTGTACTCATTACTACTCATGAAGGAATCAAACTTGTGATACCATTGCCTTGGTGCTTGCTTGAGTCCATAGAGACTCTTTTTCAACTTGCAAACAAAATTCTCTTTTCCCTTAACTTCAAATCCTTCCGGCTGCTCCATGTAAATCTCCTCATGCAAATCACCATGTAAGAAAGCAGTTTAACATCAAGTTGTTCAAGTTCAAGATTCAAACAGGCAGCTAATCCCAAAATCATACGAATGGAAGTCATCTTCACCACTGGTGCAAAAATCTCATCGAAGTCGATGCCCTTTTTCTGATGGCATCCCTTCACCACTAATCTTGCCTTCCGCTTCACTAGCTTGTTGTCAACTTTCTTGTTCTTAAACAACCACCTGTTCTTCAAGACTTTCTTCCCTTTTGGAGGCTTCACCAAGTCATAGGTTTTATTCTTCATCAAAGAATCCATCTCCTCTTGCATAGCCTTGAGCCAATGGTCTTTGTTTGAATGTGACAAGACCTCTTGAAGGCTTTCAGGCTCCCCCTCATCAGTGATTAGGATGTATTCTGAACTTGGATAAAGTCTTGAAGGTTGACGAACTCTGGTTGATTTCTAAGTGTTGGCTCTTCTACCTGTGGGCTGGATTTCTCCCCCTGATTAGAAGACTCTCCATGTTGAACATCTACAGCTTCATCATCAGGTTGTGGTACAACAACATCAGGTTGTACCTCTTCAATATGGTCATGTTCATGAGCAATTTCATGACCATCCTCTGGAGCATCACCTGTTAATTGATCATCTGCAGCAGAAACATGAGGCATGGGCATATCAATAACATCATGAGAGAAATTAGAATAATAAGTCTTATCAGCACCCAAGAGATGAAAACCCATCTCGTGCTCATAAAAGACAACATCTCTACTTCTCACAACTTTTTGCTTTGCTGGATCATAAAGTCTGTAACCAAACTCTTCATCACCATATCCAACAAACACACAAGGAGAAGTCTTGAAATCAAGCTTCAATCTATGTTCCTTCGGCACATGCATAAAAGCCTTGCATCCAAACACCCTCAAGTGAGAATAAGAGGGGTCTTTCCCAACCAAACTCTCTCGGGAATATCAAACTCCAAAGGAACTGATGGTGCTCTATTTATCAAATACACAGCAGTTCCAACTGTTTCACCCCAAAATGACTTAGGAAGATTGGACATTCTAAGCATGCATCTCACTTTCTCAATAATGGTTCTGTTCATCCTCTCAGCAACGCCATTGTGTTGTGGGGTACCCGGTTCTGTTCTCTCATGTCGAATGCCATATCTTGAGCAATATGCTTTAAACTCATTTGAAATGTATTCACCTCCATTATCAGTTCGAAGACGCTTCAGTTTGCAATCCGTCTCCCTTTCAACCATTGCATGAAACTTCTGGAAGATACTGAACACCTCACTTTTGTGCTTCATCATATAAACCCAAGTTCTCCGAGTAGCATCATCAATAAAAGTAACAAAGTATTTGTTACCACCAAGTGATTCCACCTCTATGGGACCACACACATCAGAGTAAACCAACTCTAACTTCACTTTCTTTCTTGTAGATGTCCTCGGAAAAGAAACTCTGTGTTGCTTTCCTGCTAAACAATGATCACAAGGGTCAAGTGAAATAGTAACATCAGCAGGAATAAGAGACTTACCGGCCAACAGCTTTATACCCTTCTCACTAACATGCCCCAATCTTCGGTGCCATAAGTTAGGAGAAGTTTTCTCCTCAATAGAATTCAACTCACCACTACACACTTTCAAATGTGTCTTATACAATGTGCAACAAAGCTTGCCACGAGCAACAATCAAGGAACCCTTAGTCAATTTCCATTTACCCTCACCAAAAGTGTGTTTGTAACCCTCTTCATCAAGTACGTTAGCAGACAATAAATTGAGGCGTAAATCTGGAATGTGGCGAACATCTCTCAACGTCAAATAGCACCCAACATTGGTTTGGACTCGAATATCTCCAATGCCAACAATACTTGCTGAGCTCTGGTTCCCCATCTTCACACTACCAAAATCTCCAGCTCGGTAGTCAATAAAGTACTCCTTATTAGGAACACAATGATAGGAAGCTCCTGTATCAATAAGCCATTCAGTGTCAGAACTATCAACATGACAACATTCTCCAATAGCACATATCAAAGAAACACGATCATCAGAACTAGAAGTTGTAGCAGCTGTATTCTTGTCATCACCCTCTTTATGATGGTCATTTTCTTATTTTGCTGGTCTCTTTTCAACTTGTAGCAATACTTTTGAATGTGGCCAGGCTTGCTACAATAGTGGCATATCGTAGGTTCTCTCCCATCCTTGGACTTTGACCTATACTTTGACTTGCCACGCCCTTTGGGACCTCTACTCTTGCTTCTTCCTCTATTCTCTACCACAAGTGCCTGCGAAATATCAACACCCATCTCCTTCTTCTAAGCTCTTCATTGAACATGCTCTCTTTGATGACATCCAATGAAAGCGTACCATCTGGAGCTGAGTTGCTGATGGACACAACCAAAGTTTCCCAACTGTCTGGCAAAGAACTCAAGAGGAATAAAGCCTGCAACTCATCATCAAGAACAATTTTCATAACAGTCAACTTGTTAATAATATCTTGAAAGTCGCTAAGATGCTCAGAAACAGACTTCCCTGGCTTCAACTTGAGATTAACAAGCCTCTTAATCAACGAGGCCTTGTTATGAGCGGTCTTCCTCTCATAAAGACCCTCCAATTTTCTCCATAGTTCAAGCGGCTCAGTCTCCTGGGATACATGATTGAATATGCTAATATCAATCCACTGTCTGATTGTCCCCAAGGTCTTTCTCTTCAGCTTTTCCCATTCTTTTTCTATCATCTTCTCTGGCTTAGTGGGCTGGTCATCTTTCTTTGTTTTATCCACATCAATTGGATCAAACAAATCCTTGCAATATAGCAAATCTTCCATCATCGGACGCCAAATGGAATAATTGGTTGATGTCAGTTTAACCATAGAGTTATTTCCATGCTCCATGTCTATGGTTTAACACTCCGCTCTTGATACCAAATGTAGGGGGAGGCACAAAACAACACAAGTAGGATACAACACCTACTAGGATCGACTTCAAGACAATCAACCAAATATACTTCACCAATTTACCAAAAGAAAATTCACCACTATTTTAACAAGCTCAAATCAGCAACACATCAACTAAATCACAAGCAAATATCAATTATAAATATGCAAGTGACACACGAGATTTATACGTGGAAAACCCCTTCGGTGTGAAGGATAAAAACCACGGGACTTGTAGGAGTCCACCCTACTTCTTCTCTTATTATGCAAATTGAGGGTAAAAACACCCAAATCAGTATACAAGGATGTCACAGCCCACCAATAACAACAATACATAAGAATCAACACAAAAGAGAGAAGAGAAATTGGGAAATGTCACCCAAAAATGCAGATTACAGCAGCTGCAATAACCGACGATCAAGAACTCCGATTGACGATCTGAACGGTCAAGATGTAGTGTTATGTGTTGTGAACCGGCGGTGAAAATTTCAGTACGATCCAACGGTCGGATCTCCGGAAAACTGAAATTCTGTCAAGGCTCTCAAACCCTCTCTCTCAAAAATTTATTCTCTCTATCTCACCACTCTCTCTCCGTTTTTCTGCTCGTTTTTCACCTCAAAAAAACAGACCCTCCAGCCAGCAGCTCCCCCAAAAGACTTCTATAAGAAGTCAACAAAGCCCAAAATATATGGGCTTTCACTTATATAAAAAATAATATCAAATGGGCTGGACCTTAACAAAGAGCACTTGACTCTTCCTTGTGTTTTGAAGAATTGTTTCACAAGCTCACAGATCATGAGCTTTTCCTCAAGCACCAAGACCTGGAGAACTCATCTTCAATATTACAGCTGCAGTAGCACTGAGGACAAACATGACAACACAGTCTAACAGGAACAATCGTCGCTTTAACAATTAACAATGGAACCAATCTCTCGTCAGTCCAACTTCAACAATCAACAATTGAAACAATTGGGTCTCGACTGTTCAAACCCAACAATTAGCAAAATATGAGATCAAGTTTGAGACAATTGGTTCGATGCCAATTGTGCCAAAAATTTGGTCACACTGCAGATGTATGCCGTTGCGAATCGCACAATCATTTTGAATCTAAGGCCAACTTGCCTCTAATTTGCTGTCAATGGACAACTCTTGGGTTCTCGATTCCGGTGCGACTCATCATGTCACGGCTGAACCTCATAATCTTGAAGAGTATACATGCAATGAGGGAATATCTATGGGTGACGGTAAAACCATTCCTATTACTCTATGTTCTCCATCAATTAAAGAAACCTTATTTGTGTAGCCAAGCTTTGTCAAGACAATCTCATATCTGTTGAATTTTTTCCTTTTACTTTTCTTGTGAATGACCTGCATACTCAGAAGTCGCTGGTACAAGACCGGAATAAGAATGGACCGCATCCATCAATCTCGCGTCCACAAAGGTTCCTTTTAAGCTATGGCATAGTCGCTTGGGTCATCCTCATTCAACGATTTTAAACTTTGTTTTGAAAAAAAATGCTTTACCTGTTGCTACTACAGAGAAATTTGAATTTTGTAATGCTTGTTCTCTAATAAAGCACACCGTTTGCCATTTCAACGACTCACTTTATCCAGTAATGTACCTCTTCAGGTCATTTTTAGCGATTTATGGGGACCATCCCCCATTTTATCACTAGACAAAAAGTTATATTACTGCATCTTTGTTGATCAATACACCAAGTATACTTGGTTGTATACACTTAAAAATAAAAGTGAAGTCGCCTCTTTGTTCCAAACCTTTCATCCTTTAGTAGATAATTTTTTCAAAAAAAAAATTAAATCTCTTTATACTGATCGAGGAGGTGAATACAAAAGTGTTTAGTCCTATCTTCAACAAAAGGACATTGAAGATTTAGTTTCACCTCCATAAATGCCACAACGTGTTGCCATAGCTACGTCATCATCGTCATATTGTTGAGACAGCCAAGACACTTCTCCATGAGGCATCCCTACCACCAGACCTATGGTCTTTTTCAGGCCATAATGTTGTTTATCTCATTAATAGGCTACCCACTCCCATCTTACATAACACGTCACCCTTCCAACAATTATTTGGTAAACCACGTTACTATGCCAATTAAAATTTTTGGTTGTCTCTTTTATCCATGGCTTAAACCCTATACCAAAAATAAGTTGGAGGTTCAGTGCACCCTTGTGTGTATTTAGGTGTTTCACCAAGCCATCATGCATACCTTTGCTTTGACCCAATGCAGTAAAAAATATTTACAAGTCGTGATGTTTTCTTTTATGATATTTTTTTCCTTTTAAAACGATTTTCTACAGATAAGGAAAAACATTCTCAATTGACCTGGGAAGACGTTAACTCCAAGGAGGAAACTCTGAAGTCGATCCCATTCAAACTCCCTCTCATGATATACTACCACCTATACCATTGTCCTTGGAATCCAGGTCATTCTAAACTTTCTTCTACTTCTTCACAGCACAATGCTTTCCTGCAGGGCCAGTTGACTGAAGAGGTTATTATGTCTCAGCCTCAAGGATTTGTTAACTCACAATTCCTTTTCCATGTTTGAAGATTAAAAAAAAAGCCATTATGGACTTAAACAGGCACCACGGGCTTGGTATACTGCACTACATGATCATCTACAAAAAATGGGATTTATTATGTCAATCTGACACCTCTTTGTTTATTTTGAAGAATCTGGTTGCGACTGTCTATGTGCTCGTCTATGTTGACGACATTTTGATCAGGGGAAGTCATCATGGCTTAATTATACATGTTATTGATTCCTTGGGTTCACGTTTTTCTTTGAAGGATCTAGGGTAGTTAAAAAAGTTTCACGTGGTCTTCGTCTCACTCAATCAGAATACATTCTTGATGTTTATTTTGAACTAGTCTTTGCTCACGTGCAACGCACGTGTACCCTATTAATTAATATTCTGTTTTTTTAAATGATACAAGTATAAAATATATAAATGAGGCATACAATAAATTTTTAGAAAAATACTCGTAAACTTAAAACAATGAAGGGTGATATGTATACTTCAAATTTTGTGAATCAATTGAAACATCAAGTAATATTACCCTATTATCAAATATAGATATGAGAACCATATATTTATTCACTGGTTGTATTACATACACTTGTATTACATATATGCATGACTTTTAAATTTTTCAATTTAATTGGTAAAAGTGAGGTTCAACCTTATTATTTTAATAGTTACCATAAAAGTGACATTACTACGATGACTTTCTGAAAGTTAATGTCTCTATGATCCTATACTATGTGTTGACAGTAATAACTATATTCTTAAAGGATGAAAAAGTTCGTCAAAGAACCAACAAAATTGAAATCCCAATGTAAAAAATAGAAAACTATCATATAACGTATTAAATTGAGCAATACGTCGAGAATACATTTCAAAATTACTAAAATTAGTCAAAAAATAAAATATAAAAAAAACATTCAATGATACAACATCTAGTCTAGATTGAAACCACAATGAGGCTAAGCATATCAAATACCATAAAACCAATAAAAAAGTTGATATTCAAAGAATACATCAAAATCTAATATTAAGAAAGAAAAATCAAAAGCACAGAACACTAAAAAGATCACACAAAATTAACAAATTGTATTACAGATTCTTAGCACAATTTGATGAAAACAAAATAAAAAACTTAAAGAAAATATATTAAAATACAATAAACAAAATCAAGATTAAATAAAGGGAAAATGCACGAGTACCCCCTCAACCTATGCTCGAAATTCCAAAGACACACTTATACTATACTAAGGTCCTATTACCCCCCTGAACTTATTTTATAAGTAATTTTCTACCCCTTTTTAGCCTACGTAGCACTAGTTTGAAAAAAAATGTCAACCATCGTTGGGCCCATAAGATAGTGCCACGTAGGTCGAAAAGGGGTAAAAATTTATTAATAAAATAAGTTCAGGGGGGTAATACGACCTTAGTATAGTATAAGTGTGTCTCTGAGATTTCGGACATAGGTTGAGGGGTACTTGTGCATTATCCCTTAAATAAATAATATAATGAAAAAGAAAAAAACATAAAGATTCAATATGAATGAAATTACCTTTAGTGTCTATACTACTTCTTGTATATCTTTTCTCTTTAACAACAAAAGGTGATAAAAAATAATCACTTACACAGTCCCATGTCAAAATTAAATTGATTTTTGATAAAGAAGAATTGATATACACATTTATTAAGGAAAATACAACTTTTGGTCTTTCCTCTTCATTGTAACTATTTCCCAAAAGAATTTGAACCATTGTGTCTAGATGCATGAATTTAAATGAAAAAATATTATTTAATATTAAATTAATTATATATTAATATTTATTTAGTTTAGAGATAAATAAGGGTAAAATAGTAATTAATTTTTAAGTTGGGAGCTCCCCACTTATAATAATACTAGTTTCAGCACACGTGCGTTGCACGTGTATCCTATGTTAATTTTTTTTTTTATATTTCATTATAACAATTAGAATTCTATGTGTACATGCATGTAACGAATAACAAAATCTAACAATTACAAATAAAATTATAAATTTGTGACAAAAACATTAGACGAAGAATCTTATTTTAATGTATAAAATTTATCAACAAACTGTAAATTTAGAACTTTAGATAGTAACAAAAGATTAACTTTAGCCTAAATAAAAATACAATTAAAACAATAAAAAATTTATGGAAAATTAAATTAAAGAAGTTTAATCACAATAACATCAAACGAGGAATCTTATTTTAATGTATAAAATTTATCAACAACTATAAATATAGAACTTTAGATACTAATAGTCAATTTGCATTATATATAGTCACAAAAGATTAACTTTAGCCTAAATAAAAATACAATTAAAATAATCAGAAATTTATGGAAAATCAAATTAAAGAAGTTTATAGAGAGAAAACACATACAAAATAAACAAAGAAAAAAACATGCGACAACATACACATTCTTTTGAAGACTTTAATCATATAACAATGCAAATCTTTAGTGGGCAACTGGGCATTGATTATGGTCTTTATATATTGATTTAACTCAATGATCTCATAATAACAAAAAATTTAATATTTAGTGTGTCATGTAGAATAATTACTATTTATAAATAAATATTTTATAATATTTTAATTTAACACAGAATAAAATGATAATCTAATTTTATACTTTATTATTTAAATCTTTTTTTACCCTTCAACCAAAAACAACCTCCATAGGGAAAAAAATAGACAAATACAATGAGAACTTATCAAACAGTGTAATATAACACCAAAAGATTGAAGAGAAGACACCATATCAGAAAGAAAATTGATGCATTTGGATTGTATTATATATAACCAAAAAGAACATATACAATGAAATTAATTTTATACAGTGACTATTAATCAAAAAAATATAATTTTTTTATGAACAACATATCTCAAAATTGTAGTCCACCTTACTTTTTTTTTCCTATTAATATATCAACATATATAACAAAAAATCATTTAATATAGAAGGAAGAATCATAATTAATAAAACTAAAACGGGAAGAACAAGGAAAAAATTGTAATCTAAATCGTGACTTCCTCTTTCAATAGATTTATTGTACGTTCATCTAAATGTTAACATAGCATTTTCAAATGTATTAGAATCATACTGTGCCATCATATAGTTTCATGCAATAGAGAAGACCAAGAAAATTTTCGAAAAAAGGGTTAGAATATGGATTCTTGTGCTTTTGAGTGTTGTTGATTTGTGTTGTTATTTTCTTTCTCTATGTCTTAAATATCTATACATTTCAATAATATGTGGAAGATGAAAATAATTCAAATTAATTAAAAAGAGTGAAGTAACATATGAAAGTTCAAAAGAGTGAAGTAATTACAATATTCATTGTAATTAATGTAAGTTAATTAAAAAGAGTGAAGTAACATATGAAAGTTTAAAAAGTGATCTTTTATTTACAATATTCATTGTAATTAATGTAAGTTAAGTAGTGCCTTCAAAATTAAAACTGAAAAAACCTTTCAACTTCAGTAATTAAGTGATGCATGAATAAATAGGAGTAATAGAAAGACTTTAGGAATCTTATCATAGTTTTTCTAAATATATCATTGTGTAATTAAAATATTTATATTTAATTAAATAATAAATTAAATCTTAATTTAGTAAAAGGGCAAAATGGTAATTCAACTTTACACTTTAGAGCTTCATGCTTATAATAATATATGATATGATATGACTAGATATGAAAGATTGTAAAGGAGTCCTGACACCAATGTGCTCTGGTAAACTGCCTCAGGCAGTTGATGATTGTAAAGTCTCTGGTAAATACATTCACACGACCTGCCATTTCTTATGCTGTCAACAAAATGTCATAGTTTATGCATGATCCTACCGATGAACACAGGAAGGCGGTTAAAAGGATACTACGGTATCTCAAAGCCACGGCAACATCAGGTCTTCATATTCTTCACAACTCAGACTACAATTTTTCCATTTACGCTGATGTTGATTGGGCGGGAGACCCGAATGATAGAATATCCACATCAGGTTACGCTCTTTTCATTGGGCGCAATCCTGTGAGTTGGTCGTCTTAAAAACAACAAGTTGTTGCTCGATCATCTACTAAAGCAAAATACAAATAAGTTGCAAATGCTCTTGCTGAACTCACATGGGTGCGCTACTTGCTCAATGAATTGTGTATCACCATTCAAAATATCCCCACAATCTTTTTTGACAATGTTGGTGTCACTTATCTCTGTCAGGATCCAGTGTTCCATAGCCGTATGAAACATATTGCTGTGGACTATTGCTATGTTAGGAACCAAGTTCAAGCACATTGAGTTCTTGTCAAACACACTATGCTTGTGATCAACTTGCTAATACATTTACCAATCCATTACTAGCACCAGCCTTTGCAATGTGTCGTTCCAACTTACGTGTTGTTGACCCACACTTAACTTGAGGGGCTGTATTTAGCATAATTATTTTATCTTATACTCCCTCCGTCCGGAATGGTTTGTCATTTTGCGCTTATCGAAATTCAATTTGACTAATTTTCAAAGGTAAATTAAACCACATTAATTTGACATTTAAAAAAATCGATATTCTAAAACCATATGAAAAGTACTATAAATTTCAATTTTTTGCATATTAATATGATGAAAAAATTCATCTTAATGTTACTCAAAGATTTTATAGCTTACCTCTAAAAATAGAAGCCATGACAAACAATACCGGAAGGAGGGAGTAATAAGTTACTGATATAGTTACTGCCTTTTAGTTTCTATAGAAGACTCCTCCTATTTTAGGAGTTTATTGTTGTTGTATATTGTAGAAGAGTCCTCCAACGGCTTAGGAGTTTATGTACCTATTAGCTTTCTTATGTTTAGCTATAGGTTGTTATTATTGTTGTTTTTAACGCTTCGATGCTGAAGGAATAAAATCATCTTTCGACTACTTCTGTCAATCTGATTTTATTACCCGTCCACAGTAATTTAGGAAAAAGACTTAAACAATGTAGATGAGACTTTTTAGATTTGTGTTCTTGGTCCTGAAGATATAGAAATGGCCTTGGTCACAACTTGTGTGGAGGCAATGCCCTATAAATTTGCCTGATATAGGAAATATTATTATTTTTCTATTGACTGTTCTTAATACCAAATCTTTCCTGAATCTATTGACTTGTTAAACTTGAGCGCTAACATTATTTGGCAAATAATTGGTTGTTATTGATTAGGAAAGGTTAGAACAAAGATATATTGTTTCTGAAACTTATGCAATAATAAAAGGAGTTTTGTTTCGGAGAAAATAAAAGCACTAACCCTTTTGAAGGCGATTAGATAGGGATTAAAAAAAGACTTTTAACAAATAATGATATCTCAAAAGTCTAAATTGAGTAATTTTATTGATACAAAACAAAATCTAATGACTTTACTATATATATTCCTAAAGTTGAGTGGTCTTTAAAAAAATATTATTTCTCTGAGAGACAAATATTTGAAAATTAACTATTTTAAGTATTAAATCTTCATTCGACATATGATTTGATAACTTGAGGGAAAAAAATTACATTTGATTCTATCAAAATGAGTTGGATTGGTTATGAACACCATGATTTACTATAAGTAGCTACTAGTCCATAAATTTGTTTTTGATATATTTAAATATTTTGCGAGTTAATTTTGTTTATCTAGATTACATCAGATAAATTTTGATTGTCATCTTAACACTACACTTGTCGATGTATACGTAGACTCTACCTAATAGGGTTGAGTTGATTCGTGCAACACCACGCGGAGATGACTTGAACACGAGCAAGTAGGTTCTATGATATTTGTCACAAAGTTGATCACCCATTTGGTCTTGGATATTGTGTTGGTATTACTATATTACTCCCCAATGAAGATACAAAAAATTTGAATACCTTTAGATGATTCTTATGATTCAATTCAATTGAAATGGAATTTAATGATTTTTATTTAAATTATCTTGTGAATGGAAGTGAAAGTATATAAGGTTGAGTTGGAACAAATTTACGCTAGATCCTCCGCATCTCAAATGTAAAATAAATTATTATGTGACATTTAATGCATTTTGTTACGTCAAATAATACTTACATTGACTTACTAACAAAGTCGGTTGACACTTTGTTGTGTTTCTTTGTGGTATTCATCCTCGTAAGGCTCTTAGAATCACATCCACCGCTCTCCCTGTGAGTCGAGCCTCCTTTTCAGTCGGTCTTAGTTAGTTCTATCTCTTCGTAGGGTTATAACATTAAAAGTCGAGACTTTTAACACACCAGAGTCAATAATACTTATTTGAGTATTGTGATGGTCTACTCGTGGCAATTGATGAGTGGACAAGGCTAAGGTTACTCTTTTCCTGAGATATATGTCGAGGCACCACTTTTATTATGTGTTAGCTAGTATATGTTGTTCTTTTTTCTTTTTTTGTCAGAAATTGTTCTAAGAGTTTATATTTAAATTCAATTATTATATAGAGGTTTCCTAGACTAATAGTCGTGTTGAGTAGTAATAATAGAATGTACATGACATACATGAAAAAACACATTTATTTTTCTTATGAATTTATTTTTGTATAATTCTAAATTTGAGAACGCTTGATGATTAATTTGAAAATGTATAAAATTTTGAAATAGTTTTAAGCGGTTGGTTCAAATGTGCGGTCTATGTGTGGATTTGATTCGCTCATTTAGTTGAATGCTAGTCACTTGGATTTAGGACTACTCTTTCAACCAATAGAGAATCAAAGCTCAAATAGTTCTTTCAAAGGCCATTGCCTCTTTCCAAGTATGTTTCAAATTATATCAAAATCCTTTTGTTTTTTGATAGTATTGAAATCCTTATTTTCCCTTTTCCATATTTTTCTAGATTCCATCAATTCATTCATAACAAAGGATCCAATCCAACTCAAACTAACAAAAAGAAAAGAAAATTCATGTGTATGCAGACTAGAAACTGATATATAACTTAAAATGAATAAAAATAAACAATTTTGTGTATACCTGACAAAGATCCTGTCCAGTAGCCCACGTAACCTTCTTCAAAGTCATGATAAAAAATCAACTTTTTATCAGTTAAAGCAAATCTGAAACAGAAACAGAAACAGAAATAGAGATCAGAACCCTAGAAGCCGTGAAGACATCAAGAATGAAAATGCTGTGCCGTTGCGGCGTGCGGGAGTGAGTGAGTGAGTGAGTGAGTAAAATGTAGTTTTTGTTTTTGTATTCTGTCCGTAGCAGGAAAAATCCCTACATGCCTTTTTACTTTTTCATTATGTCATGTCTTTTTATTTTTTCATTTAGGGTTATAGATCAAAATACCCCTATACTACTACTTAGTTACGGATACATCCATTAATCAATTATATTGATGTTATTATTATCCTCCGGTTTAATTTTATTTCTCATTTATTCTAAAAATAGATTTTTATTTTTACTTTATTACTTTTGTCATATAAGAAAAAGATAATATTTATTTTCATGTTTGACCATCAACATTAATAGATATTTTTCAAGACATCGTTTAATAGGGAATAGTGTGGTAAAATATCTATATCAATAATTATTTTTTAATGGGTGTGTTAAGTCAAATCGTGGCAAGTAGAAGTGAACAGAGAGAGTAAAAGACAAACTAAAAGTAATTATAAACATTAAGATTGATTTATTTTTATGAAATTTTAAAAATGAATGATAAATTCTTTTCATAATTGAGTAAGATAAGAGAAGACATTTTTTGAAATATTTATCATTCAAAACTTGTAAATTGAAAATTAAAATAAATATTCAATAAGATATAATCAATTATTAGTAGTAACTTGATAGTATTCTCCAAAGTTATCGAGTTACACATAATTTCTCTCAACACCACGATTACAAATTAAAAGGAAATGAAAAATATGTGTTTGGCTATTGAGGGGTAAACCTTTTTGAGAAGAAAAATGCAGTTTCCATTTTTTTCATACGGTAATAAATTTTATGAAAATCTCATGTAGACAAGAAAAGGCTCTCCCATCTCTTCCCTCTCTCGCTTTTGAACAGAGATTCATTATTGGCCACAAAAGTATCTCTCAACTTCTAGTTTACTAGACCATTTGTTGTTGCGTTTGTATCAGTAAGCAGAGGCGAATATAGGATTTCAAGAAAACGGGTGCACCATGCTTTAAAGATAAGATAAAAAATTTATAACAATAACTAAGCAGCAATACATAAGAATTACATTACCACAAAAAATATCATCAGTTTACAATTGTACTCGACGAGACTTCATATTTTGAAAACAATCTATAACAACATCATTACTTACATTTTCAAATATCTTCCGCTCTATCTATAAACTAAACAACCATTCAAAAATTCTTCATTAGTGCTATTACGTAAATCATTTTTGATGAGCTTCATTGATGAGAATGTTCTTTCGAAATCACATTTAAAAAAGAAGACTTATACCTCTTTTGCGTTCGAAATCATATATATATATATATATAGATATATATAAATTTCTCATAAAACCTCTTTTACTTTAACAAACTTAAGGTGATTTTTTTTAATGTAGATAAAAAGAAATTTTTATTTTTAAATACGTAAAAAGAATTTTATAAAATGCCCTTAAACTATGCGAAAAAATAAAAATGTCATCCATTTGTAGTTTGATAAAAAATGTCCTTTTGTCAATACTTTGATCCATAAATTCTCTTATTTATATTTAATGGGTCAAAAAAATACTCATTTTTCAAATAAAATATATTATTAATTTTTTTAATACATTATTTTCCTAATAATATCTTTTAAATTAGAAAATAGTTATCTTACTTCTGTTAAGATAAAAATAAAAAATGAAAATATTTCTTATGATGAATATATATTTCTAAGGGAAATTTTTGAAACAAAGTATTGAAGGTAAGGACATGTTTAAGTCAAACTATAAACGGAGAACAACTTTATACTTTCACTTCGTGTAGAGACATTCTTAATCCTTACTTCTTTAAATACATAGTGTACTATATATTATAAAATACAAATAGTAAATATTTAAGCTAAATAAAATGAAATTTTTTTTTAAGAATAAATAACAAAGAGTCTGTTTGGATGGGAGCTCTAAAGCTTGCCAACATAAAAAATTTATATCATGCATATTATTTTGCTAACATAAAAAATTCTATTTGTATTCAAACCAAACGATTCCTTCATTTATTTCATATTCCCATGCATCAATGATCAAAGTCAAGTTTCCTACCATAAATGAACTACATTTTAAACTACATTTCGCTTCACTACCTTATTTGTCCTTTGGACTCTTCGCCTGCCCACCACCGGTCAAAGCAAGCTCCCTATGTTGGAAAGTTTTTGGAAGAATGAACAGAGGAATTTACCATGAAAAATAAGTGGTCTAAGAAGATGTCCATCACAACTCCCAACAAATACAAATGGTTCACAAAACAGTATTCATAGTTAAAACCTTTAATATAAGATTAACTTGGACATTGTTTGTGATCTCAAATGACCAATTGTGATAACTTATTCATCATGCTACTAATGTCACAATGATTAAAATCAATTCATAAATAAGAAAATATAGTGCTAAAACTTTGGAATGTAAAGAAAGATTAAACATAATTGTAGGCTGATTATTCTACACTATAAATAATTAGCAAAAAAATATATAATAGAAAACTTGTTTGACAGAAATGTTCAACTAGATTGTCTACATCTAATTAAAAATCAAATAAAGAACATAGAATTCTAGAAAATTTTGAGATTTGTATTCAAGAATTTCCATTCAGGAAGAAGACAGAGACATCAAATTAAAAGTTTCATGTAATAAATAGCTATGAAACAACTTTCATTATGTGTTATAGCATGAACCTTGAATAAAGGAGAGAATTGTACAAGTCTTCTACTCCTATGTGTAACGAAGTTATTCTCCTTTTGTTTTTCACCGTGCTCATTTTTTCTTATGCTTTCTTACTCCTCCTTTTCATCTCAACTTGGCATTTGATGTAAGGCAAGTTCCTAACTTATAGTAGTGAGTAATGACTTTTCTTATCAAGTTGAATTTGGCCTGATGCTAATTAAGAAATTGAATGTGATTTTTCGGATTCTCGTATTACAGGATGGCTGAATTCTAGTAGTACATATGTACACCACCATTGTAGCTAAGGCAACTTCATTAATATGTCTAATGAAATAATCCTTCAATTAGAACAGAGTTTGTCATATTAGTTCATAAATTTTCATAAAATTAAACCATGAAAGAGATTTCATAATGAATAGAAAATTGCAGTACCTGGTGCACTACTGGTCCTTCAGCATCAACATTGCTATGGAAAATCACATATGCAATATCGGCAATGTTAAAATTGTATGAAAGAGAAGCTTTGGTTTATCCTTTCACCGGATTGTCACAATAGAGTAGTCTTTATCTTACCAATTAAGGACACTCACATTAGGCCTCTCTTTTTCATTCAATCCTTCACCAACAGCACGTTCACAATCTTGGTATGCCAACATTAGTTGGTGATTGTCTTCTCTCGACATATGAGAGACCCTTGGAATTCCTTAATTTATCGCTACCTCTAAGTATATTTCACAATAGTTGCTTCATCATAGACTATTTTTTTCGGATCATTAACTGTACCTCTCATTTCCTCACCTAGCTATTGTTGGGCGTTATGAGCGCACACATTAGCATTAACCACATTGCATTTGAGATTCGTGAGGACACTACTGACCTGAGACAATAACCCCGGTCTATCACTCGAGTTATTGACTCAGGCACGATCATTAGTTTTTTAGATATTTTCTTGGTATGCTATAAAAAGGAGTAAGACTATTCCAAATACGATAACTTGGACACATCGTCAAACACCTTGAATTTATACTCATACAAATTTAATTTTGTACATCATCCACTGAAGAAGACAAAAGGTTTCTAGTGAACCCGAGAACATGTTGAGTTTTACCTTCAGCTTGTCCACTCTTGTGCTTTCTTTAAGTTGACATAATTACAACCCCGCTTTACGTCTAAATATTATAAATTCTTAATTCCGCGATTATAGGATAAAGGAATACCCACGATACATTGTATCGTATTTGTAAACATTTCTAAATATGCAAAACGTAATTACACGAAACTGAAGATCATGATAAGTGTGCATTTTTTCATATACTTTTTGTTTATTTATTTTCAACTTGCAAGCTCGTCTTTTACTCTATTTTTTCACATAAAATAAAACTGTAGAGAATTTATATTAAAGAAACTACAAACATTTAGCTTTAGCAGGAGCCTAATAAAATAGAATAACATGTGTTTTGTAGTAAAAATAAATATATATATGCTCACTTGTATTAGTTATCATATGCAAATGAATTTTTTTAAGAGCTCAGAATCATTAATGAGAGTGGCGCATGGCCTTTCTTGAGATCTCATCACATCATCAATTAGTAAACACAAAAAATCTGTATGTGAAAGTGAGAGAGAAGCAGTAGCTGAGATTTCATGTAAATGGATATTGGATTTCACCGATCAAGGAAAATAGAAAATCACTTATAAACTGACAGACCTCACTAATCATAACAACACTACATAGAGTACTCGTAGCCTCTCATAATTCTCAACAATAATACAAGGGAAAAGGGTCTGATATACCCCTCAACTTTGTCATTTATAGCTGATATACCCCTTGTTGTGAAAGTGGCTCATATATACTCCTACTTGTAAACAAATGGCTCACATATACCCTTTTCCTCTAATGGAAATGAAAAAAAAAATTTAATCTAAATTTTTTTTATTTTTTTCTAAAAAATATAATCTCATATGAGTTAATTTAGTCCTCATCAAACATATTTTTTTTTGACTTTTTTTTGTTTCAATGATTAATTTATAGTTATTATTTTGATAATCAAATTTATTTATGTTTCACTAATATTCTTGTAAAATTCATTGTAGATGACCAAATTTTTTCTTCGAATACGAAATTAAATTACATAAACACAAAAAAAAATTAAATTTTTTTCTTTAAACTAAGGAATGAAAGAACAAATAAAATAAGAATAAGTAACTCAAATAATTATAATAAAAGAAGTCAAAAAATAATTTATGTATGAAAAAAATTAAATATACCTTGAACTTTGATAGAAGAATCATATATACCCCTAAATAATTTTTTTTAAAAAATTACAAGTAATTAATATAAATTTAAAACTAACTTTTTAACTTCCGTTAAATGAAGGGTATATGTAAGCCATTTTGTAACGGCAGGGGTACATGTGAGCCGTTTGTATAACGGTAAGGGCATATATGTGCCACTTTTATAACAAGGGGTATATCAGCTCTAAATTAGAAAGTTGAGGGGTATATGAGACCTTTTTCCCATAATACAAAAAGATGAAATATCAAATTCAAATATAATCAACTGATATCATGAGGTTAAAGCTAAAGTTGTTTCAGGTAATCTAATAGTGCGCATATAAATTTACCTGTATACCTGGAACGTTGAGGAAACAGCAAAATTTGAATAACCAACACACTATCTTTGTTATTTCAGCCCATATAGTTCCTATTGATGGTTCTCACTACCGAGTGCCTATATTGAATTCTTCAAAAGTAATGTATTTTGAAGAATTCGACACGGATGTGTCAACGTAAGTGAAGATCCGTATAACCTAGCCGAGAGAGACTATATCATTCATCTGAGAACCCAAACTTATTTGTCGTTTTTAGTACTAAAATTTCAAAATGACGAAAATATCTTTTTCTATTGGACAACATAAGCACATTCAAGACAATGGGGAAAGTAGCAAATCTAAGTTACATTATATTTCAATCAATATTAATTCAAAAGTCAGGGGAAGAACCAAATTTTAACGGAAGGTTGCTAAGAAGACTCGCCTTTTGTTGTTTTTGATGGTATGAATGGTTCGAGTTTCAGACCTCCGCTTGAAGATCCAAACACAACAGCTTTTGCTTTCATTTCCTCCATGAGTAACAGTCCTCTAGCAAATCTTGGATATCCCTCACCAGCATCATGTGACTCTTTACACTACTATTTCCAACTCTAGAATCAATTACATGTTCCGACATGGCATCATTTCATTTCTTGAATCTTAACCATCCTTTAAAAGTCTTTCTATATATCTTCACATTGTCGTGTCTATCATATAGGTCCAACTAATATTTGGAGTTTTCTATCTATATGTATTTTGCATATTTAATTTTTAATTATACAATTTTATGGTCAGTCAATGCTCCAAAATAAAATGTATAGGTCCTTTTTTTTTTTGTTCCTCCCATCCCCCCAAAGGATCATCTTCAGTAACATATCAAAATTCACATTAATTAGAAAAAGCTAAAAAAAAATTTAGAGGTGTTTATCATGAAAAAAAGAGGGTAAAAACAATGAAATTCAAAAATCGATTGTGAGAAGCCCTGCTAGAGAAGAAAATAGCGAGAGGAATATCAAGGGAAAAACGATTTTGAATCATGCATGAGTAAAAAAAACCCAATTAGAAACAAGAAATTACAAAATTCTACAATAAACTACTCAAAAAGCGGAGAATGCACAATAAAAGAAGCAGAAACAGAATACCCAACAGATTGTGACTATCAAAAAGGTAAACTTGCCAAGGAAAAAAAAAGGAGTGAGAAGAATAAGAAGGGGAACGAACAGCAATTATCAAGCATCTATGAGTATGAATCAAACCAAATTAGGAACATGCACGAACAAAATCCTACCAACATAAAAAAATCTAGTAAAGAACAATGAAGAAATTAATTTGAGATTGAATGATAAATGTTGAAGAGAAAAAACAGATGAAAAAAAGGTTAAAAAGGCTTACCAATTCCAGAACTCAAAAGAGAAAGTAATAGAAAATCAAACTATCAAAGAGAAGAGATGATTTCAGTTTATTACACATGTATATAAAAGGACTATGACTAATAAAATTGGGCCAGACAGAGCAAAATATTAAGCATTCACTGTACACTTTAGAATGCTTTTTGTAATACTATATGATGCCATGTTCGTCCGTCTCTTACTCGCTTATATTAAAGGGTAATGTAATCATCTCATTATTGTTATTATTCGCTAGTACAATTTTCACTGGCTTGAAAGAATTTAATACACTTTGTTCTATCAAATGCTTCCATACCTTATTGATTCCCGTTCAATCATATTAAAATTCAAATTAACATCTTGAATTCATTATTGAATATCAACAATACATAACTTGGATGTTTTAGTTTTTAAAGTGGGGACGGCTATAGCCTATGCCATTAGAGCAAAACAATTAATTATCGGAATAGAAATATTGTCAAGGCTAAACAATGCTTGATTAAAATTCAAAGGAAAATTCCTTTCAAGCAAAAATCTGATTCTATTGTTTTAAAAGTCTACATCTCAAGGAAAGGCAAAACAGAGTGAGTGTTTTTGTTTAAACAGCCGTGCAACTGCCTTTATCACTTTTTCCCTCTATTAAAAGAAAAAAAGAAAACCTATTGGAGTCATGCCATATTAATAATCCCCACTTTACTTCAATCTCTTTGAATCCCGACCTTCTGATGTCCCCCCATACCTCTTTTTACCAAATATATCATGCCGGAAGTGACAAGAGAATCCTTTACGACATCCCTTAGGTTTATCAAAGAAAATACAAGGTGTCAAACGGCACGGAATTGGTTTTTGTAAGCTTTCATTAACCATAGACTCAGTTTTTTCTCCACGTTGCTTGATTAGGGAATTGCAGTATTTGTTGATATCCTTGTGACTAGTCATCGAGGAGGAAGGGCCAACATTTGGTGAAATAGTCAACTTAGGCTGCAAGGTGGTAGGACAATATCGGGAAACCAACTCAGAAATTTCTCCTCCGGCATTGTAAGGTACTCCATATTTGCTAATGAGTTTCTTGATATTTTTTAGATCAAGCTCTGAAGTGGAATAGGTTACTGACTTATTCTCTCTAATGTCAGGCTGAGTCATTGTCAAGGGCACATATTTTGCAGATCCTGCATGGGCAGCATTGAGAGAAACAACATTGGTAGCCATGCCATGTTCATTCATCAGGTTGAGGAGAAGCCTAACCAATATGTTGGCATCAATTAGACTACCCTTCTCTTGAAGAGCAGCTACAGCTATGGCTACAAGAACTGTCAAATCATGAGTTGGTTCTTCTTCTTCTATAGAAAAGGCGCTGACTACTGGAGTTTGACTATCATCATAACCTTGTTCCAGGTCAGACAAGTTGTAAGGACTGTTAATAAGAAAGAAAAATACTCACTGATTAAAACCAAGTAAACTTAAGACAATGAAATCAACAAAACATTAAAAAGTAATCCAAATTACTTACTTTGGAGGAATTGCAAACTTGTTAGGGAAAACCGCCTCAATCACCCTCCTTTTCCTATACTCCTGCTTATTGACTTCTTGACTCTCTTCACCAGCAACCACTAGCCATTTCTCATTCAAATGGAACTACGAATAACAACAATTAATGGGGTTATAATTAGGTGATTTTCTAAGTAATCTTTGGAATGGGGATTGATTATCGAGGTGAGAGGTTGGAAGACGATTGATGAGGTAGACAGTGTGATGGCAGGCAAAAGACCAGAATTGGGGTGGGAGAGACGCCTCATGTAAGAGTGTTCTTGCAGTTTCGACAATATGGCGATGTCGCCGTTCTGCAAGTGCAACTCGTTGGGGTGTATAGGGAGGGGTAGAGAGGTGTTGAATGCCGTGAAGTGAAAGATAGGAGTCAAGACTTTTATACTCACCTCCGCCATCAGTATACAACGATAAAATTTTAGAGTCAAAATGTTTTTCCATCATAGGATGAAATTTTTGAAAGATATCTTTAACTTCACTTTTCTTTGTTAGTGTGTAGAGCCAAGTGTACTTCGTATATTGGTCAACAAAAATACAATAATACAACTTTTTATCAAGAGATAAGACTGGTGATGGCCCCCATAAGTCACTGAAAATAATTTGAAGTGGTTTAGAGCTACACAATGATAATTGAGTAAAAGGATGTCGATGAGCTTTATTAGATAAACATGAATTACAATGAAAATTTTGTCTCTCTCATGAAACGGTAGCGAGAATTTATTCAAAATAAACCTAAGAACTCTAGATTGAGGATGACCAAGACGTTGGTGCCAAGTAGTGAGAGGGCTGGATGTGGAGATAATGTGAGCTTGGGGATGTGAGACAGGCCACTCATATAGTCCATTGTTAGTCCGACCGTGCACCAGTGGCTGCCGTGTTTTCAGATCCTTCACAACAAAGTTAAAAGGAAAAAATTCAATAGACTTAAGATTGTCTTGACAGAATTTAGAAACAGAGATAAGCTTGCGTTTGATGGAAGGGGCACACAAAGTATGAGTTAGCTAAAAACATTATTTGATGCATTTAATTTAGTAGAACCAGTGTGAGAGATAGGAATTTTGTTACCATCACCCATGGAGACATCTTCGTTACCGTGGTATGGTTGTAGGTGTGGTTTTGTTGTGATGTGATGGGTGGCTCCTGAGTCAACTATCCAGGGATTGGTCTCCGTTGTAAGCCCAGCGGCATAGTTGGCTTTTGCTTCAAAGTGATTATGAGATCTCGAGCGGCAAACATTGGCGGTGTGGCCAATTCTGTTACATAGTTGACAGCGAATAATACCGTTTGAATTTGAATTGGATTGCCCTTGTGTGGAGCGCTTGGACGCAAGTTCTGGCGCCATTGTTGAGAGTTGTTGGTTTGTCTACGGTTGTTGCGATTATTGGAGTTGAATTTAGTGGGAGTAGCAACTGCAGCACTGGAGAGTAGCAACTGCAGCAGTGATAGTACTAGATAGTTTCTTAGCATCCTCGTGGCGGAGGAAGAGTTCAAAGTCTAGTAACTTTTCAAACAGTTCCTCATAGGAGATAGGCGTATCGCGTGCACGAATGGCAGCAGATATTTCACGAAATTCAGGACCTAGACCACTAAGTATTTTGACAATGAGTTTAGGATTGGAAACAGGAGCACCAGCAGTGGCTAACTCATCCGAAAAGGACCGAATAGTATGAATATATTCAGTAATGGAGCGAGAGTCCTTACTGACACGGGCAAGCTGATCACGCAGACTGAAGACTCGAGTTTGAGATTTGTTCGCATAAGTGGTATGCAAGGCATCCCAAGCTGATTTAGTCGAGTCAGCGCGCTGCAACAGTAGGGGCAATAGTGGGTTCGACAGAAGCCATGAGAGCATTCTGGATGAGAGTTGATCCTGACGGAACCAAGTTAAGAAGGCAGGATTGGGAGAGATATTCGTGCCGAGGGTAATCGTGCGACTAGGGGACGGACTGGTTCCATCGAGATGGCCAAAGAGGTTGTAGCCATACATAAGCATGGAAAATTGGGCTTTCCAGGTGGCGAAGTTGTGACCACCACTTAGTTTGATGGGTAATTGGGATGCGGGATTGAATTGAAAGATAGTATTGGTGCTTGTCGTGTTATCAGCATTGACAACTCTGGTATTGTTGCCATTGTTGTTGGTCATTGTTGCTGATCTGCGTGAGAAGAGGAAAAAGAAGAAGAAAAAAAAAAATCTGGATCGTACTCTTTAGAGCGTGGAGAGTTCTGATACCATATGAACTGAATGTATGTTTATTAATGAAGGCAGCAAGTGCTTAAATAGAGTTACAACGAAAGTAATAAGACTCCTAAACGAACTGAACTAAAGTAGTCTAATTAAATAATAACTGCTGAACTAGTAAGACAATCCTAAAACGACTAAACTACTAAATGGTGTCCTAGGACCAGGTGTTCTAATAATATCAACTTAAGATTACCTTGGGAGGGCATTCCATATAGCCATGATGATTTGGATGAAAGTCTCTCTTCTGACTTCTTCAAGCAATCTCTTCTTTCAAATGATGATCTGTTGATGTTTTGATGTGTCTGCTGTAGAGATATGCTCCTAACTTCTGATGGGCAATCCTCTTTTCGATAATGTTTTACCTGTTGAGTGGTAAATTATACAAACTTATTAAGGAGAAATTTGGAATAAAAAAACTAAAGCATATCAATGTTATTGATAAGTAAAACTGAAAGCATGTCAATTTGACATGTCCTTGTTACTACATAGAAAGAATATCTCTTCGGGGAATGAAATGTAACACAAGCATTTTGGTGCCTCGATAGATTAATTAGGAAATCAGATGTTATCGGATAAAAAGGTTAACTATCAAGGAATCAAGAACACTATACATTTGGTTCGGAAAACCCAGTAGGATTGAAAATAAAGGAAATACGATATATCATTTTTTTCAATTAGTTTAAGGATAAAGAAAGCATGGAAAGCATAAGATTGGGTACGCTACATTTATCAAATTAAGAGGGGACACTACATGTGTTGAACTACGATATGAGAATCTTCCTTATGTTTGTTTCTATTGCGGTATACTAGGACTCAATGAGAAAACTTGTGTCCAAAGAGCAAAAGATATATGATCAGACACGCTAAAAAAGATTAGTTTGGGGCATGGCTAAAAGTAGAAAATGGTGTCGCTTCACCAGATTATAGGAGACATTGTGGATAATATTCTTTTTCTTTTAATGCAAAGGATAAGTTGCATCTTTTAACTCTCTGTAATTAATCTATGTGAACATTGCTAAGTCGTTAGTGTATGTGAAGTAGGAAAGTTACTTCATCATTAATGGTTCACATTTATCTCAGGTGTCAGTTTCTTAACTTTGTAAGAAAATATTCAGAAGACTTGAAGTTACTTTTGTATTATGACAAATTTGTCATTAAAGTGAGAGTTATGTTTCATTACATTAATTATACGTTAGTTTGTTACATTCTTTTGATGGATGAAAAATAAATGATTTTCCTATTTAAAAAGTATCATTTGGGAGCTAAACACAGAGAAGAAAAATACAAGATCTATCTTTCATTTATTCTCCCTCAATAATTTCCTTTTATTGGCTTGAATAATCCTTCATCCCATTGTGGATTTCTGGGCAATTATTTTTGTGCAACTCCATACTTTCAGCCACGAGTGCACGTGTTTGACAGTAACTGTAGAACCTTGGGGAAGAGCACCGTGTACTCATACTGTCACACCGGCAAGGACTTTCACTTTCTAAATAGAAAGAAAGAGGTCAGGCCCCCCACCTTTCACAAGAGTAGAAGCTGGTACTCAACACTTGTATTCTATTCCCCACGCCTATTTGTTCACCCGAGATGCAAAACTCTTTTTTCCTTTTTAATGAATAGATAGATCCATGATACATTCCAAAATATTGTAAAGGTAAATAGACTCTTTTCGCCCCCTTTTGATGTCGGTTAGGGGAATCGACCTTCTTTAGTCAAAGCTTTTTCTATTTTTTTGTTAACTGATTTATGTATCGGATTCCATTCGCCCCACGGTGGGGAATTAATGATTGGCTTTATCTATAAAGATTTTGGGGTGCAGCAGCTGCACAAAAGCCCTTGCTTCTTAGCGCATACCCTTTCTTGCTCGTTAGCGCTTGACTAATAAGATAGAAAGACCAGCTACGACGATTGCACCAGAGTTGAGCCGAAATCGCTTTCAAGGAAGTGTCTTGCCACGATACAATGTTTCTGATAAGTTATCAATATTTTAGTATTTTTCCCAACAGACATGAAGGAGTAAATAGTACTGAGGGGCATAATCTAATGATAACTAAAAAATCCAAATTGATTGAGAGGAAAAGAGATGTAGGAACCGGAAATAGCTTGATACACATACAAGAAAGAGTTAACTCAACTAATACACACATGGGTATAAAGAAACATAATGCCCATAAATTATGTCAAAATGAATGCAAAAAAACTGCAGGTCTCAAGGGAAGTGACGAGAATTCCTTCCACAGAAAAAAATCAAATCGAAGGCCATAAAGGAATCAATACCATACAAGCTGGGACAAAAGACAAGGTATGTACTTTTGCTCTTGAGGCTTATTCTAAGTGCTTGGCATTTGAACATTGTAATGAAAATAATAAGTTTAAGCAACTAAGGAATGACAATCAGAATGAAGGGAAGGATAAATCGGAAACGGAGGACTAGATTAGTTTGTGTTTCTAATAGTTTAAAGAAGGATACAACGTTAAAGATAAGGAAATTGTGTGGTTATCTTGTTATTATAGAGGAAGGAGTACAAGCTACAGGGGATAAATGAAAGAATAGTAATGCTTTCTGTATTGATATAACAACAAAAAAATAATAATGGCGGAGCGAGAGGCCAGCCCTAAATGGCTTCCCTTTCGCTTAGGCAAAGAGGAAGGGATGTAAGACGAGACTGATTCAAGAGTCTTGGACAGAAGGGAGGGGACAGAGACGGAGCTTCCTTCTTGTCTTTCACATTTCAGAAAGCTTATTAGAGGAGAGACTTATGGCTTTATTCTTCACAATGAGGACTATGGTGTGGAATTGTCGAGGCCTGGCAGGATCATTGACAATTTCCTTTTTGGAGGAGACAATGCATCTTCACTCTCCAAGAATGATTTTCTTAAGTGAAACAAAAAAGTAGAGAAAGCACGGTTAAGAGGGTACAAAGATTAGTAAATATGGTGCATGTTGTAACTGTGGAGCCGACGATGGGTTATTAGGAGGTCTAGCTTTATTTTGGAATGACACTATCTAGTTATGTGAATCAGATTCTTCTCCTTTTACATCGCAACTTTGATAGAAGATGGCTCAGCTGATTGCAAATATTGGTGTTTATTTGTGTATGTAAGTACATATAGAGTTACTTGTATATATCTTATGCAAGAATTAGTTAAAAAATGCATAGAGACTTTAATGATATTATTGATGGATCGGAAAAACAAGGAGGAAGAAGTAGAGATACTTTGACCTTTAGAGACTTTAAGAATTTTATATGGAACTTAGGTGCATTTGACTTAAGTTATAAAGGAAAACCTTGGACATGGTGGTGTTACAGGGAAAATGAGGGTATAATCCAAGAAAGGCTAGATTTTTTCCTAGTCACTCCTAATTAGAAAATTAAATTTGAGAATGTGAATGTGCAACATATTGAAACTGAGGCATCGGATCATTCTTCCTTGATGTTGTCTTCTGATGTGGAACCAATTAGGAAGAAAAAACGATTTTACTTTGATAGAAGGTGGATTGAGAGTGAAGGAGTTCAAATATTATTTCAAAAGCTTGGTCGTATGATTGTAATGGCTTTGAGAAATCTCAAGTTAGCTTTAAAATCATACATAGTTGTAGAACTTTGGAGAGAATTATTGACATGAAGGGGAATATTACAGCCCTTAGGAACAACACTAGTAATTTTTACTGGGTAAATTAAGGTTATTGAAAAGGGAACTAAGCCAAGCCTATAACAATGAAGAGAACTTTTGGAAACAGAATTCTAGAGGTTATGGTTGATGGATAAAATACTTCAATACTTTCACATGGCAACCCGACAGACATCTGATGGGAGGTGGCTGGTAGACCAAACTGATATAATCCAAGAAGTTGGGCAATATTATAACAGTTTGCTCTCTACATCTACCACAGACTTGGATTGTATTTTGAATCATGTTAAAGTGATTGTTAGTGATTCTATAAATCAGAATTTATTAAGGAAGATGATGCTGAGGAAAAAAAAAATGCAGTGTTTGTGATGCACCCTCTTGAAGCACCAGGTCGAAAGACTATGAGAAAGTAAATAAAAAATGCGGTGTTTAAAAACCAAACGCGGATGTAGGTAAAAATGTGTGGCTATGAAATTGGATATGTCAATAGCCTATGACAAAGTCGAATGGATTTATTTATACTTTTACGAATGGATTTCCATAAAAAAATTGTCAAATGGATTAGCCTACCAGAGGGATAAGAGAAGGGGATGCACTGTAACCATAAAATGGATTTCCATAAAATTTATTTTTATATTTTTTGAAGGTTTATCTACCTTATTGAACATATTAGAAGAACAAAATGAATTCCAAGGCTAAAGTTGAATAGACATTGGTCGAGGCGAAACTCATATATTTTGCTGATGACTCCTTATATTTTGTTCAGTTAAAAATCAAAATTCAAGTTGTGTAGCCAATATCTTAAAGAAATATGAACGAAGCTCTTGGCAAGTGGTTAATCTAGATAAAACAGTTATCTGTTTTAGTAAAAATGTGAGAGAGGTGGATAAAGTTAAGATATCGTCGTGCTTGGACAACGACAAAGAAATGACATGTATATGTATTTAGGTTTACCGGTTGTTGTGGAACGCTCCAAGAAAAAGGATGCTAGAGTTATAAAAGAAAGAGTCAAGGAAGAAAATAAAAGGATGGAAGGGGAAGAGTTCTTAAAAGCAAATATTTTCAAACTCAACCTTTCTTAACATCATCTTTAGGTTCTTGGATATGGAAGACTATTTTGTGGAGAGATCTTTGTACTAAAGGATTGAGATGGAGGATTTCTAATGGAAAAATATTAATGTTTGGATTGACCCTTGGATACCAAATAATAATGGCTTCATCCCTAAGAGTATCCATGGGCATACAAAAACATGGAACTATGAAGTTTAGTCAGTGTTATTTGTAGTTTTGATGATTTCACAAACTCAGAGCTCAACACACTTCTCATTGCCAGCTGGAAAAAGTACAAAAAGTTGGTGCACATTCTGCAACAGTGAAAGAAATGGCAAACGCGACAGAAACCTCAACAAATGACATTGCTTTAAGGATTGTGACTATTTCATATAAACATAACATCCAATTGTCACAATCTTAGCTTTTGCAACTTAAAAAACATCTCAATAACACTTGCAAAGGATGAGAAATCTAAAGCGAAGAAATATTTCGAAGAGCAACTCAAAACGGAAAGAGCTGGAAGCTTAGTTTTCTTAGGAGCATTTCTTCTGATCTACAATTGTAATATGTTCCTAAACATATAAAGGAGTCAGTTTGCTTTGTTATGTAAATTCTAAGTTAGTTAAGTTCAACTATCTTAGTGGCAACCTTGTCTGTTGCTTAGTAAATTCTAGGTCCTCAGTTGTGTGGTGATTTAGTGGGCAACCTGCGAGTTCCTTAGGGAATTCTAAGTTTTCTAGTGGTGATAGCTTAGTAGGCAGAGTCATATTTGCATAGGCTCTTCAAGCAATAGAGTTATTGCTTGGTTGTGAGACTTATAACTTTCTCTCACGCTTTTGTAATCGGTTTCACCTTTTCTTGTGAAGTTTACTGAAAACGGTTGAAAATCATGTGTGATAGGTCGTGATTTTACTCCCTTGAGGAAGGAGGTTTCTACGTAAATTGCTTGAGTTGTTATTATGCCTTTAGTTACAGTTTGTTCTTATTTTCAGTGAGTCAAGGGACATGGTCCATTGATGTTAGTGGATGATGAACGTATTCTAACAGTCAGGTTACTACATCGCAAAGGATTTGATCGGTAAGACATTGAAAAAATCAAAAACTCAAGTGAGTTGTCACTCTTTTCCAAACTGCTTTTGGGACTTCTTGTGGAAGTTGGGATATAAAAATAATCTTAAACAATTTTTTAGAAAATGTTACCCGTATTATGCATAATTATTTTATCTTATACGAAGTTACTGATATAGTTACTGCCTTTTAGTATCTGTAGAAGACTCCTCCTGTAGTAGGAGTTTATGTTGTTGTATATTAGTAGAAGAGTCCTCCAACGGTTTAGAAGCTTATGTAGCAAATAGCTTCCTTAAGTTTAGATATATTTTGTTGTTATTGGTTGTATTTAACGCTTCGATGCTGAAATAATAAAATCATCTTTCGACTACTTCTGTCTATCTAATTATATATGGTATCAAAACCTCTATCCTCTTACGAGTCAGATCCTTATCTTTTTTTTGTCCCAACTATGACTGAATCTCAAGGAACAACCCCTCTTGTTGTTATTACCACTGGTGATTCTACTGCCACCAACAGCCGTGCTTCGTCTGCTTCACCTATAATTCACGTGGTACAATTCAATCCCGCGTCTCAGTTACCTATTAAACTACAAGGTTACCTCAACTTCTCAACTTGGAAAGAACAACTTGTGATGATACTCAATGGCCATCAACTCATGGGACATCTTGACGGATCAAACCCGGCACTACCAATGATTATTACGCAAGATAACCTTACGATTCCAGAAGCCATATACCAAATCTGGTTCTCTGAGGACCAACTGATCCAACAAGCAATGATGGCATTTGTCGATCCCACGATTGCGCCAACTGTTTCCACAACCCCATCTTCTAAGACATCGTGGGAACTTCTTCACATGGCTTACGCAAATAACAGTCACACTCGCACTATTAGCTTGTGCGATCAGCTGTAAAATATTATGAAAGCCACTAAATCGGGTTACAAAATACTTACAAGAGGTTCGATCTGTTTTTGATGCTCTCACAATTGTTGGTTCACCAGTACAAGATGACGAACTTATTGTAAAGAATTCTAAGGAAGCTTTCGCCCCGAGTGCCGAGAGACTTCAACTTCCATAAGAGCACGTGACTCTTCCTTGTGTTTTGAAGAATTGTTTCACAAGCTCACAGATCATGAGATTTTCCTTAAGCACCAAGACCTTGAGAACTCCTCGTCCAATGTCACAGCTGCAGTAGCACAGAGGGCAAACATGACAATCCAGTCTAACAGGAACAATCGTCGCTTTAACAATTAACAATGGAACCAATCTCTCGACAGTCCAACTTCAACAATCAACAATTGAACCAATTTGCGTCTCGACTGTTCAACTTCAACAATTACCAAAATATGAGATCAAGTTTAATACAATTGTTCGTTCGATGCCAATTGTGCCAAAAATTTGGTCATACAGCAGATGTATGCCGTTGCGAATCGCACAATCATTTTGAAGCTAAGGCCAACTTTGCCTCTAATTTGCAGTCAATGGACAACTCTTGAATTCTCGATTCGGATGCAACTCATCATATCACGACTGAACCTCATAATCTGTAGAGTATACATGCAATGAGGGAGTATCTATGGGTGTTGGTAAAACCATTCCTATTACTTATACTGGTTTAAGTCAAACACTAGCACCGAATAAATTCTGCTTTCAGGCTTTCTAACACTCTACGTGCTCCATCAATTAAAGAAACCTTATTTGTGTAGCCAAGCTGTGTCAAGACAATATCACATCTATTGAATTTTTTCCTTTTACTTTTCTTGTGAAGGCTGTGCATACCAGAAGCCGCTAGTACAAGGGCGGAATAAGAATGGACTCTATGAATGGGCCGCATCTGCTAACCAGACCACCAATATCCATCAATATTTCCTCCACAAAGGTTCCTTTTCAGCTATGGCATAGTTTCTTGGGTCATCCTCAGTCGACGATTTTAAACTTCGTTTTGAAAAAAATGCTTTACCTGTTTCTACTACAGAGAAAGTTGAATCTTGTAATGCTTGTTCTTATAATAAAGCACATCGTTTTCCATTTCAACGACTCACTTTATCCACTAATGTACCTCTTCAGGTCAATTTTGCGATTTATGGGGACCATCCTCCATTTTATTACTAGAAAAAAGTTATATTACTGTATCTTTGTTGATCAATAATTATACTTGGTTGCATACACTTAAAAATAAAAGTGATGTCGCCTCTTTGTTCCAAATCTTTCGCCCTTCAGTAGAGAATTTTTTCAAAACAAAAATTAAATCTCTATACTGATTGAGGAGGAAGTGAAAAAAAGTGTTAGAAAAGTCCTATCTCCAACAAAATGGCATTGAACATTCAGTTTCACCTCCATACACACCACAACGTGTTGCCATAGCTGAAAGTGGTCATCGTCATATTGTTGAGACAGCCAAAACACTTCTCCATGAGGCATCCCTACTAAAAGACCTATGGTCTTTTGCCTGCCATCATGTTGTTTATCATTAATCGGCTACCCACTCCCATCTTACATATCACGTCACCTTTCCAACAATTATTTGGTAAATCTCCCAACTATGCCAATCTTAAAATTTTTGGTTGTCTCTGTTATCCATGGCTTAAACCATATACCAAAAATAAGTTGGAGCCTCAGTCCACCCCTTGTGTGTATTTATGTGTTCATCAAGCCATCATGTATACCTTTGCTTTGATCCAATATTGGTCAAAAATATTCACAAGTCCTGATGTTCTCTTTTATGAAAAAATTTTCCTTTTAAAACGAGGTTTCTACAGATAAGGAAAAACTTTTCTCAACTGACCTGGGAAAATGTTAACTCCAACGAGGAAACTCTAAAGTTGGTTCCCATTCCAACTCCCTCTCATGATATACCTTGAAATTAGGTTTTAGGCCTAACTTACCCCAAAATCTAGCTCAAAGGAAGGAGGATTTCCCAAGCCTTATAAAGATTCCACCCATTTCATTAACCACCGATGTGGGACTTTTTATCATTCTTAACACCCCAACTCACGCCCAGTGCTTAGCATCTGGTGCGTGAAGAATTTTGATTTTGGGGACCCCAACATCAGGCGAGACTGGCCTTGCTCTGATACCATGTCCTTTTGCTTGAGAAGCTTTAAACCATGAAAATTCAAGTGACAAAATATTTTGTGCCAAAGCCATGAATCATCTACAATTTCATTTTTAATGCATTGTAATGAAATTGCAAAGGGGGGTTTCTTTTTATTATCTTTACTTCAACAATGACTTGATTTGACTCAATTTTATCATAAATCCTGCAATAATTATCTTTAAACACAAGACAATAACCATTTTTCATGAGTTGACCAACACTAAGCAAATTTTTTTCCAAGTCAGGAACATAAAGAACATCATGAATTTTCTTACCGCTTCCTTTCATGTTGATAGAAATATTACATATACCTTTCGCATCAACTAAGGCTCCATTCCTCATCTTCACTTTAGTAGTGATGCTATTATAAATTGAGAGGAAAACCTTTTCATCTACAATTATGTGATTACTACAACCACTATCAACATACCATTTATTGTATTTTGTTGAAGCATCCGATTTAGAAGAAAATAAAAGGTTTTCTTCCCTTTCTTCCTCCTGTTTTTCACAAAAAATTGTTTGCTCCTGTTTCTTGTGTCAGCAATCCTTTTCAACGTGGTCAATTTTTTACAAAAGTTACATGGGGCTTGCCTTTGTGCCAATATTTTTCTGCATTGTCATTAGCCTTTTTGCAAACATTACAAAAAACACTAGAGTTTTAGTCATATTTTTCTTCAACCTTCTTGGATGAACCATTATGATCCTGCTGCTTTTTTGGCTTGTGATTCTTCTTCTGATGATTTTTTGAGAAATTTTGAGAATTATCATTTGTTTTAGATTGGAAAGCCATCTCTTTGGGTTCTTCATGAAAAAATCTTTGCTTCTCTTGTGCACGAAATGATTCTATTAGCTCTTTGATGGAAAACTTAGAAAGATCTTTCATCTCCTCAGTGATAGCAACAATGTACTCATACTTTTCTGTGATACTAATTAGAATCTTTTCCACAACTTATTGGTCAGAAATTGTATCACTATGATTTCTCATTTCATTAACAATATTCATGACTCTTGTGCAATATTCACCACTTTTTTCAAATTCTATCATCTTTAAATATTGAAACTCTCTTCTAGAGTTTGAAGATTTATAGTGCATACCTTTTCGTCACCATACACCTCAATTTCCAGAAAATTTCAAGCTTCCTTTGCAGTCTCACAAGTATCATTTTTTTCAAAATATGCTCTTGAGACTCCCATTTGGATATGGCTCAAGGATTTTGCATCTTGACGATACTTAGCCTCAAGATTTTTCGTTATGCTGGTGTAAGATAACCATCGTTGTCTGGGTCTTCAAAGTCATTTGCAACAATAGTCCACAAATCTTCAGCTTTCAAATGTGTTCTCATTCTTATCTTCCAATATTCAAAATCAGTTCCATCAAAAAATGGAGTAAGAACAACTGAAGAATCAGAACCTTCATTTGTTTTGGATGCCATATTCTTTTCTTCACCTAACCCAGATTAAGAATGAAAACTTGCTCTTGATACCAAGTGAAATTAGGTCTTAGTTCTAACTCATACCTCAAAAGCTAACTTAAGGGAGGAGGATTGCCCAAACCTTATAAAGAGTCCACCCATCTCATTAAGCACCGATGTGAGAATTTTTATCATTCTTTAACAATACCACCACCTATACCATTGTCCTTAGAATCCTATTTACATAGATCACCAATACAGGATACTCGCTCCTTCAATTTTGGCTGGGAACCAGCAGCTACTGCAAATGATCTAGGTGATTCTAAACTTTCTTCTACTTCTTCACAGCCTAATTAGTTGATTCATCAACTCGACATCAACAATGCTTTCCTGTAGGGACAGTTGACTGAAGAGGTTTTTATGTCTCAGCCTCAAGGATTTGTTAATTCACAATTCCCTTTCCATATTTGCAAATTAAAAAAATCCATTTATTGACTTAAACAAGGACCGCGGGCTTGGTATACTACACTACATGATCATCTAAAGAAAATAAGATTTATTAATTCTGAATCTAACACCTCTTTGTTCATTTTGAATAATTTGGTTGCTACTGTCTATGTGCCCATCTATGCTAACAACATTTT
>JAKWJD010000381.1:0-61976 GCA_027705065.1 Solanum peruvianum | reverse complement strand
TTAGTTAATATGGATCATCTTGATGTCCAATATCAGTTGTACATATATTTTGAATATCTCTAATAGTATATAACATATCACATTATCCATCTTCTACACAACTATCATCAATGATTCATTAAAATTGATATTTTGATTGTTGGGCCCGTGCTTGCCACGGGCCTCCCCCATCTAGTATTATATAAACTAGACTAGTATTTGACTAAATATGCAATCAATAAATTAAAATAAAAATAAATAAATTTGATGGTAAGGGCTATTTTGTATTATTTAAATCTTTGATGCTAGAGTTGGTAGCTTTTCAACTTGAAGTAATAATTGTCCATTTCACCATTTTTTCTGAATTCCTATATGAATGTCCAATCAAATTTTAAAAGTGGTCTTTTGCCCACATACATGTACCCTAACCAAGATCAGCAAATACAAACATGAAAACAATCAAATGTAAAAAAGCAGTATTAATTAAAAAGAGCTGAATTTTGGGTTGATTAACTCGCTGAAAAATAACTTTTAGCGACAATAAAATAAAATGTATAAAATTCTAGTTAATTATCGTTACATCTAAAGTCCCTAAATATTTTATAAATATTTGTAACTGCTAAAGATTATTTTCAACGTAGAGTGTGTATTGACAATACTAAAATGCATCTGAAACGAAATTCAAAGTGAAGGGACAAGAAAATCCGTAAAAGCGGTTTAGTTTGTCCCCCGGCATGCCCATTCTCTGTCTTAACGGACGGAACAAGTTTCCACTTTTTTCCAACTCCATGTTACACACTATACAGTATATATACATTTTCCAAAGTGGCAATTATAAGCATTATATATATTTTGACCCACCAATACATAAAATTTAAAACAAAGTTTTGGATTCAGTTTAAACTTTGTAATGTTAGAAGCAAAGAGACGGTTCAACATCTTTATATTATTGAACATCACCATTATACTCATTTTTTGTAGCATAGCAACGGAGGCTACAAGACCAGTTTCGACGACGCGCTACTTCAAATCAGATGTTGTTCCAATCTTTAGAAATGAAGCATATTCTGGTCCAAGCCGTCATGGTCGAGGTCATTAGTTAGTGAATACTACAACATGAAGAAGCTAAGTCCAAATCGCAATTTTCACTTCTCTTTATAGAAGTATCTACTTTTGTATAGAACTATTGGAGCATTTTTGTTATTATATATAGATTCTAGTATAATGCCATGGAGTCTATAAATGAGCAATATAATGTGTTAATTTCTTTCCGTTCTTTTAAGCAGTAGTATACTGAATAATAACATTGCAAAATACTATGTCTATATAACAAAGGAACCTACAATGAATATGTCCAAATAAAAAAAAGGTTTAGCAAACACTTATCGTTATCATTCGAGAAGAAATGGACAAAAACATATATCGGACATTGGGAAGTACGACGGCTATTTTAATCAAATCACTCGCTTTAATCGGTGCGATTCAATAAAATTAGTGGTCGAGAGATTTCAAATATATTTACAATTAAATTAGCATTATTTGCATTATATTGCAAACCTTATGTGTCGCACGTATGCATTTTGTGCATCTTGTGGGTCATGTATGCATTGCGAATGTCATGCGTGCATCTCATGTATGCATTGCCAATGTCACGTGTGCATATCGTCGCGATCGCACATGCCAATCATGTGAATTAGTAAAAACTTTTTTAAAATTAGTGATTAACGAAATGAGTGGACTTCTTATAAGTCTAATTTAAAATTAGTCCTTCTCCCTTTGAGCTAATTTTTGGAGCGTGAGTTAAGTGTAAAACCTAATTTAATAGTTAAAACATGCACGTGAGTTATACAACAAAAATAAAAGGTTAATGTAAACTCAAAATTGAAAAAAATATCATATTTAGGCAACTTGATATAGTTAAACTCAAAATTATTAAAAGTTGTAAGTTTAAATTACTTTTAAGGAAACTTCTTATTCACCTTCTATAGGTGTCAATGTGATGGTTTTCTAGACACTGTATACACACATGTTGACAAGCAATTCTACTGATAGTATAAAATTTTGAATACCATTAACTTTATTTGTGGTTATACAACTGTGGTACTCCAAAATTGCTTAATTGAAACGCGTACGGCATAGCATTTCCAATACATTGCCATCACATCTCAACTGCTGAGGTAGACTCTCTATTGTTGCTGAATTGCACCATTGATGTCTGGGCAATTTCTTGGGGAATCGAAAACAAGGTCAAAGAGATAAATACATGATATATTTTTATTCAACATTGCTTCAGGGAAGCTAATAAAGTTGCTGACAAATTAGCTTCCCTAAGTTACTCACTTACTCATGTACAAGTCTATTCTCACTTCAACACCATCCCTAGAATTATCAAAGGGATTTTTAACTTAGATAGGTGGGAATACCCTTTCTTTAGAGTCATAAAGCGTAAAGCAATTACTTTGAGCTTTGATCCCTCTTGCGCCCCTCTAATTGTGCTAGTGATTGTGCTTGTTTAGCTTAGATCTTTTGTACACTTATGTGTTTGGTTTGACTGTGTAACAAAAACTCTCAAGAAGGTGTAGCCTAGCCCTGCTTCTTTAAATGTAATTTCTTTTTCTATATATATGGTTTACAAAAAGAATTAGAGAAATATTGAGAATAGACGAAGCTTCGTAGCACAAAATAAGTAAGATCAGATTATCGGATATTAAAGGACCGGACACCCAACCTCTTAAGAACCATAATGACGAGAAGACAGGCCCATCACCCACAGTTAAGAATTAAAATGGTTTGGGTTGGGTCCAAGCTAGTCAGCCCACTTGACCGTTTAACTGAGCTGATTCTTTTTATATACGAGTTTGTTAGATTTGTTGTTTTTAAATAATAGGTGATTAATGATTAATTTTGCTCTTTATATTATATTTTAAAAATTTGGACTTATCTCACGAAAATCAATTTATGAATATTTGAATCTTTAAGTTAAAATAACAATAAAAATTATTTGGACGGACTTAATTGGAAGATTTGATCTCAAAGTTGCTAGAGCCTACAAGTCCTACACAAGTTATGATAATTATCAAGATTTCTGGTCAAAAAATACGAATTGCTAGGAAATTGGCAACAAATGCTATAAAAATCTTGGCTCCTATTCATCAGACTTTTTGGTCAACAACTGAAGCTTCTTTTTTTTTTTTAGGTTTACATAAAACAAAACTCATAGCTGAATAATTGAAAACATAAATTAAACCATACGTATACGTATCTTCAAATGTTCGCTACGAATAGGGCTGACAAATAGGCAGGATAGGTTAAATTTAGATGGATTGAAAATATATCGATAAAATATGGATAATAATTTAGTCCGTTCACATTTTATATGGATTAAAATAGATCGGATAGCAAATGGGTTGGATAACAAGTTTACCTAAATTTATTCATATATTTATGAGTAATACTACTCCACTTTAGAATTGGAATTTAACATGGAAAAAATATTTTAGTCTTTTTTTTTTATATATAAAATTTTGAAAATATTTATTTAGTTTTATTATATCATAAAAGTAAAAAAAAAAAATTATAACTTTTCAATATAAAAGAAATAAATGTTATAATAAGGGGAAAATATTTTTAATTTTAAAATAAATGAATATTTGTATTTAGGAGTAAAATGCACCTTAATGGACTTTAAGCAACTTCAATACAAATACAAAATTTGTTTATGTTACTTAATTATTTACCCAATATAAAATTAAACAAATTAAAAGAAATAGTTATAATTAACAAAAGAAATGTACATTTAATATACTCCCTCTATTCAACAATAATCGTGCACTATACTCCCCCCGTTTCATTTTAAATGTCTATCCCTTTCTATAAATAGTTAAATCATAATACTTGTCATTTTATAAAATTTATGCATTAATTATCATATTTTCCCTATTATACCCTTAATGGGATAGTCAATTAATCTTGAAATGTATTCAATATTTATTATAAAGTTGACTTAAAATAACAGTAAATAAGGGCAAAAACGTAAAGTTACATCATTTCTTAATGCAAATGCAAAGTAAAAATGTGACATATAAAATGGGATGAATAGAGAAGTGCAGAGTCAAAAGGGTAAAAAATTGTCAAAAATTCCATAAGGGTATATCAATTTTTTTTAACCAAAATGGTAAAATCGCTCACGATGTAGCGATTTTATCCGTTGGAAAAAGAAAAATCGGTGCTATAGCAGCAATTTCTTAAATTTGCTTTTTTAAAAAATAATATATAATTAAACAAGTCGCTCCAAATGGAGAGATTTTCAAAATTAAAAAACAAATTATAATTTTTTTAATAAGTCGCTGTTTTTGCAGTGACTTACATTAAATTTTTTTTTTTTTTTGCCTTGGCAGCAATTTGAATAATTTTTTTCTTTTTTAATTTTTTTAAATCAAATCGCTGCCAAGGCAGCGATTTTTAATTAAATTTTTTTAAAAAAATCAATTCGCTATAAAGGCAGCGATTTACACTTAATTTTTTTTTGAAAATTTAATTAAATCGCTGCAAAAAAATTAGCCGATTTAATTAAGTTTTCAAAAAAAATTAAAAAGTGTAAATCGTTGCCTTTGCAGCGATTTGATTTTTAAAAAGAATAAATTAAAAATTGCTTGCCTTGACAGCGATTCTGCCAAGATTTTGATTTTAATTTTTTAAATAAAGCAAAAAAAAAGGTTAATGTAAGTCGCTACAATTAAAAAAAATTATAATTTTTTTAATTTTGAAAATCGCTACATTTGGAGCGACTTGTTTAAATATATTTTTTTTAAAAAAAAAAAGCAAATTTAAGAAATCGCTGCTACAGCAGCGATTTTGCTTTTTCGACGGACAAAATCGCTACATCGTGAGCGATTTTGCGATTTTGGTTAAAAAAAATTGATATGCCCTTTTGGAAATTTTAATAATTTTTTTACCCTTTTAGCTTCGGATTCAAGAATGGAGTATTATGACATTCAACAATATTTGTCCACTTTATGAAATCGATGGATGATTTTACTCTTCCGTCCTCATTTGTCCTTGTCATTAACTATAGTCATTTCCCTATTAATTTTTCAAGACATTATATTTATTATAGTCAAAGGGTAATATGGTAAATTAAACTATTCTATTTATAATTTCTTAAAAAGTGTGCAAAGTCAATAATGGACAAGTATTATTGGACAGAAGGTGTATACATATTGTTGGTCAGATACTTCACTTATTCAATTATAGAAAGGAATAATCAGTTTACAAAAGAACATAATGAGGAAGAGAATTACAACACTTTTAGTGATATTATAAATTTTAAGTGAGTAAAAATTAAAAAATTTAACTCATTTAGCTAATTTAGATTTTACTCATATTATTATGAGTTAAATATATGAATTTAAAAATCATCCAATCCATATAAACAAATTAAGTGAATTACCAAAATATAAGCCTATTTTATCGACAAATAGGTAAAAAAAAGAAAAAGGATAATGATGAACAAGAAAACAACATCCGACTATACTCATATATAAGGAATCTCTCGTTGTCCCGACACGGTTGTCGGTTAATATAAATACGTTAAACGTGCTCCTTTAAATTTGGTAATTATTTAGCTCAAAATTTAAATTCTTACTTCAATTAATGTTTTTATAATCACAAAATACTACTTATAATGGTAATTATTTAGCTCAAAATTTAAATTTTTACTTCACTGTTTTTTATAATCACAATTTTTTTAATTATATGCATATTTAAGCCCATACAATTTTTATAATCACAAAATACTACTTATAATGGTAATTATTTAGCTCAAAATTTAAATTTTACTTTACTATTTTTTATAATCACAATTTTTTTTAATTATATGCATATTTAAGCCCATACAATCAAAACCAACAGTATATTTTAAGGTTTTAAGAAAAATCCATGTTCAATCATAACCATGACATAAACCATATACATTAAAACAGAGTGAGTAACAATGATGAAGTGCTAAATCTTGAATGAGGTGGCATTGAAAAATAATTTTTGATTTATATAATTTATATAATTTTTTATATACATGATATAATCTTTCGATAAAGGGTGTTCAATTATCGACTGCGCCAATAAGGTTAAGTCACCCATAGCAAAAATGTGGAGCTTCTGAGAAAAATTTAAAAGAAGTGTTATATCTTGTAATAATCAGTTCTCATCAAAATAATATATATAAAAAATCATAACTACGTAAAAAATTAAGGTAAACCTCTAGTTATTTAAAGCTAAACCAAAGAATATCCGATGAAATGTATAAAATCATATTATTTGTTTGGGAAAGGGCCAGCTTGTCTTTTTAATAAATTAATTGTATGGAATATGCAACAAAACCAACAAGTAGTTTTATGAGTGAGATTTTTGGAGAATGACGTGTATGCAATTTTATCCTATCTTGTGAAGATAGAAAAGTTATTTTTAATAGAGTCTCAATTCAAGTAAAACATATAAAAAATTAAGTATATAAAATCAAATATATTAGCAAAGAAGCCATGTTATAAACAATTAAAAAGAAAACAAGTAGGCAGGAACAATAAATAATATGATAAATAAAACAAAAGAGACAATATGTACTATAATTGAAGAAAAAAGATATTATAAGAGCGTAATAATAACAAGATGAATAAGAGAGTTATATATCTTCGATTATCTATTAATCTTCGACTCTAATTCTCGACCTTCATATTTTCCTATCTAGTGTCATATATATCTCGTTAGCGACTGATTGAATAAGGATAAATTAATCATAATACTCATGAGCTGATCATTCTGAAAATTACCAATTAGTAAAATTTTAAAGGTTATTAATGACTTGATAAAACTAATGGAACACTATTGACAGATTTATACCAGACGTATACGTCTTCAGGCATGTGCACATCAAACGTGTGGAACTTTTTTTGAAGTCAAAATTGAATTTAGTTACTTTACTTCAATATAAGCAGGCAAAAAGACATGCAGTTAGGCAGGTACTGTTTTAGGTCCCCTTTGGACACATTGATTATCAATCAATTGCCATAAAAAAAAGTTTTGAATACTTATTTCATAAAAAGAATCAATAGTGAAGAGTGATTGTATAACAATGTTCTATACCGAATAAAAATTCTAACAATGATGTATATATAAAATTTGTTTTGCTTGAACAGGAAAGTATGAATAAATATCTGTAGGATAGTTTAGTTTCAAGCATTTATTATAATATTTGAAATACTTTTTCCGTTCACTTTTACTTGTTAAATATTTTCTAATTTGATTTTTACTTTTATTTGTCGTTTTTGAAATATCAAGAAAGTACATTTTTTTTTTCTTCCTATTATATCATCAATTTATTTACACTGAGTTAATATCTTTAAAAAATAATTTAAAACTCTATCAATTAATAATTTTTTAGAACTTTATCATATTAACCATTATATTCTTAATAGGTGTGACAAGTTAAAATTTGACAAGTAAAATTAAAACAGAAAGAGTACCAATACACTAAAATGTACTAATAACTTAATCACCTGGAATAATCGGATATTAGGAGTGTGCAAAATCAAACTGACAAATAAATCAAAACAAAAAAAAAAAATACTGACTTAATATATTTAAAAATTAAAAATCAAAAAATGAACAAAAAACCGATCAATACAGATCCGCACCAAATTTATGATAATATAGGCGAGAAGAGAACAAAGTACTTACACATGTTTCAATAATTGTTTGTAAATATACACTCAAAGACCATGGAGAAATGCATACGTTTTAGACGAATTGAATTATAATAGAAATATTTTTAGACCAAATATTAGCTAACCATTTTTTTCCATTTTATATATACTCTAACAGTTACAAGTGTTAGGATAATCAGCTCTATATGTTTGTCCATGACCAACAAACTCACTTAAAATGGATGAGTTGTCCGGTCAACTTGTGACTTTGCTGAGTTGGCATACACGCTGGACCCATCAGGTCCCGGGTTGAAGCAGACACGGCGGTGTATATTGGGTCCCACTTGCACCCTACTCTCAACACCAAAATTCAAACAAAATACTACAATGTCTATAGTCATATTCCATACCAGAAATTTTCCAAATTTTTTTTAGTCCACCTTCAACGTGTGCATATTTACGTCAACAATGACGTGGAAATTAAAAAAACATGTCATTATAAAAAGCTACTCATTCCCAGCTTCCAAAACACACACACACACACACAAAAAAATCTTTTCTTGTATTTTCAATTTTCTCTCATAATGACCATGCATACTAGTTTTTCATCGTCTCGTCTTGGACCGCCAGCATGTGAGAAGGATGCTAAGGCCCTTCAATTCATCGAAGAGATGACTAGAAATGTTGATTCAGTTCAAGAGAAAGTTTTGGCTGAAATACTAAGCCAAAATGCTGTTGAATCCATCCCATTGTTTTTGTCAACTTTAGCTATTCAATTGGTACAAGCAATTGTTAAAAAGGAATAGTAATTGGAGTTGAAAAGAAAAGATTTGGTAGTTGGCAAATTGGTAAGATTTGCAACCATTCTTGACTTTGAAAGATTTGGTAGTTGGCAAATTGGTAAGATTTGCAACCATTCTTGACTTTGCTATGTTTACATATGTCATTAGTGACATAGGCATGGTTTTATCCTTCTATAAATAGAGCATTCTTGCTCATTTGTAGAACACACCAAGTTAGAGTGAAAAACCATTTTGAGAGCAAAGTGAGGTATTCCATAGACTATACAAAAATAGTCTGTGAAGAAAAATAGAGTGTGAGCGATATTTAGTAAGACGGAAACCAAAAGAGTGTTGTTCCTTTTGAGTGTGTAGTAGTCACTTTGAGTGTTGTATTCGTGACTACACAGTGTAATATTCCTTACTATAGTAATATCAGTTGCTCCTCTTGTTCCGTGGTTTTTTCCCTTATTCAGAAGGGTTTCCACGTAAAATTCTTGGTGTCGTTATTTTCCCATTTTATTTCATTACTTTTACCATATATACTTTTGTGTTTGTCCGCGTTTTCCCAACAAACTGGTATCAGAGCCAAGGTTTTATCTGAGTATGCTCTGTGGTTGCAGCACAGTCTGAACTTCCACATCAGAAAGGATTTACTTTGATTTGCGATAACTATATTTTTGGGGAAAACAATGGAAGCCAACACAAGTAGAATGGTTACTTTGAATGGTGTTAATTATGCCATTTGGAAGGGGAAAATGAAAGATCTGCTTTATGTCAAGAATTTTTATAAACCAGTATTTACCACTGTAAAGCCTGATAAAATGATAGATGAAGAGTGGAATCTGTTGCATAGACAGGTTGTGGATTCATTAGGCAATGGGTCGACGATAATGTGTTGAACCATATTTCTGGGGAAACACATGCTCGAACCCTATGGGAGCATCTTGAAAGTTTGTATGCTCGAAAGACTGGCAACAACAAAATGTTCTTAATAAAGCAGATGTTGAGTTTGAAGTATCATGATGGTTCTCCAATGACAGACCATCTGAATAATTTTTAGGGGATTATGAACCAATTATCTGCTATGGGCATCAAATTTGATGAAGAAATTCAAGGCTTGCTTCTACTTGGTTCCCTACCAGATTCTTGGGAAACATTTAGAACGTCATTGTCAAATTCTGCTCCGGATGGTGTGATCTCTATGGATTCCGCCAATAGCAGTGTCTTGAACGAAGAGATGAGAAGAAAAACTCAAGGTTCCTCTTCGTCGGATGTCCTGATAACTGGCCCCAGGGGGGGAAATAAAACTCGTGGTTCTCAGCATAGAGAACAAAATAGGAGCAAATCCAAAGGCAGACTTAAGGATATTGAGTGCTATCATTGTGGCATGAAAGGGCACACAAGAAGTTCTGCAGAAAGTTGAAGAGGGAGAACAATAACAAAGAGGAAACTAAACAAGATGGCAATGAAAATTGCCTAGCCACCGTCACCACCGAAGATCTTGTAACCGTTCTTGATGAAAACATGATAACTATAGTCATTTACTCTTCCGTCCTCATTTGTTCTTGTCATTAACTATAGTCATTTCCTTATTAATTTTTCAAGACATTATATTTATTATAGTCAAAGGGTAATATGGTAAATTAAACTCTTCTATTTATAATTTCTTAAGAAGTGTGCAAAGTCAATAATGAACAAGTATTATTGGACAGAAGGTGTATACATATTGTTGGTCAGAGACTTCACTTATTCAATTATAGAAAGGAATAATCAGTTTACAAAAGAACATAATGAGGAAGAGAATTATAACACTTTTAGTGATATCATAAATTTTAAGTGAGTAAAAATTAAATTTTTTAACTCATTTAGCTAATTTAGTTTTATTCATATTATTATGAGTTAAATATATGAATTTAAAAATCACTCAGTTAATCAATATAGACAAATTAAGCGAATTACCAAAATATAGCCTATTTTATCGATAGACAGATAAAAGAAAAAAAGGATAATGGTGTGAACAAGAAAACAACATCCGACTATACTCATATATGAGGAATCACTCGTTGTCCCAACACGGTTGTCGGTTAATACAAATACGTTAAACGTGCTCGTTAAAATTTAGTAATTATTTAGCTCAAAATTTAAATTCTTACTTCAATTAATTTTTTCATAATCACAAAATATTACTTATAATGGTAATTATTTAGCTCAAAAATTTAAATTCTTACTTCACTGTTTTTATAATCATAAAAATATTACTTATATGCATATTTAAGCCCATACAATCAAAACCAACAGTATATTTAAAGGTTAAGAAAAATCCATGTTCAATCATAACCATGACATAAACCATATACATTAAACAGAGAGAGTAACAATGATGAAGTGTTAAATCTGGAATGAGGTGGCGTTGCTTAGATGGTTCATCAACGGTTAAGCGACGGTATAGTTAGAAATTTTATTATGAGTGTTTAAGATTTAATATATATGAATAAAAATAATTTTTGACTTATATAATTTGTATAATTTTTTATATACATGATATAATCTTTCGACAAAGGGTGTTCAATTATCGACTGCGCCAATAAGGTTGAGTCACCCATAGCAAAAATGTGAAGCTTCTGAGAAAAATTTAAAAGAAGTGTTATATCTTGTAATAATCAGTTCTCATCAAAATAATATATATATAAAAAATCATAACTACGTACCTTTTAAGTTAAAAATTAAGGTAAACCTCTAGTTATTTAAAGCTAAACCAAAGAATATCCGATGAAATGTATAAAATCTTATTATTTGTTTGGGGAAGGGCCAGCTTGTCTTTTTAATAAATTAATTGTATGGAATATGCAACAAAACCAACAAGTAATTTCATGAGTGAGATTTTTGAAGAATGATGTGTACGCAATCTTATTCTATTTTGTGAAGATAGAAAATTATTTTTAATAAACTGTCAGTTCAAATAAAACATATAACAAATTAAGTATATAAAACGAAATATATTAGCAAAGAAGCCATGTCATAAACAATTAAAAAGAAAACAAGTAGGTAGGAACAATAAATAATACGATAAATAAAACAAAAGAGACAATATGTACTATAATTGAAGAAAAAAGATATTATAAGAGCGTAATAATAACAATACGAATAAGAGAGCTATATATCTTCGATTATCTATTAATCTTCGACTCTATTCTCGACCTTCATATTTTTCTATCTAGTGTCATATATATTCTCGTTAGCGACTGATTGAATAAGGATAAATTAATCATAATACTCATGAGCTGATCATTCTGAAAATTACCAATTAGTAAAATTTTAAAGGTTATTAATGACTTGATAAAACTAATGGAACACTATTGACAGAATCAATACTGAATAAAAATTCTAACAATGATGTATATATAAAATTTGTTTTGCTTGAACACGAAAGTATGAATAAATATCTGTAGGATAGTTTAGTTTCGAGCATTTATTCTAATCTTTGAAATACTTTTTCGGTTCACTTTTCCTTGTTAAATATTTTCTAATTTGATTTTTACTTATATTGTTGTTTTTGAAATATCAAGAAAGTACAGTTTTTTTTTTCTTCCTATTATATCATCAATTTATTTACACCGAGTTAATATCTTTGAAAAATATATTAACAAATATGTTTGAAACTCTATCAATTAATAATTTTTTAGAACTTTATTATATTAACCATTATATTCTTAATAGGTGTGACAAGTTAAAATTTGACAAGTAAAATTAAAACAGAAAGAGTACCAATTACACTAAAATGTACAAATAACTTAATCACCTCGAATAATCGGATATTAGGAGTGTGCAAAAATCAAACTGACAAATAAATCAAATCAAATAAAAAAAATACTGACTTAATATATTTAAAAATTAAAAATCAAAAAATAAACAAAACCGATCAATACAGATCCGCACCAAATTTATGATAATATAGGCGAGAAGAGAACAAAGTACTTACACATGTTTTAATAATTGTTTGTAAATATACACTCAAAGACCATGGAGAAATGCATACGTTTTAGACGAATTGAATTATAATACAAATATTTTTAGACCAAATATTAGCTAACCATTTTTTTTTCCATTTTATATATACTCTAATAAATAATTACAAGTGTTAGGATAATCAGCTCTATATGTTTGTCCATGACCAACAAACTCACTTAAAAATGGATGAGTTGTCCGGTCAACTTGTTGACTTTGCTGAGTTGGCATACACGCTGGACCCACCAAGTCCCGGTTGAAGCAGACACGGTGGTGTATATTGGGTCCCACTTGCACCCTACTCTCAAGACCAAAATTCAAACAAAATACTACAATGTCTATAGGCAATACGATCAGTCATATTCTTATACCAGAAATTTCCAAAAAAAATTTAGTCCACCTTCAACGTGTGCATATTTACGTCAACAATGACGTGGAAATTAAAAAAACATGTCATTATAAAAAGCTACTCATTCCCAGCTTCCAAAACACACACACAAAAAAATATATATATATATCTTTCTTAGTATTTTCAATTTTCTCTCATAATGACCATGCATACTAGTTTTTCATCGTCTCTTCGTGGGACGCCAGCTTGTGAGAAGGATGCTAAGGCCCTTCAATTCATCGAAGAGATGACTAGAAATGTTGATTCAGTTCAAGAGAAAGTTTTGGCTGAAATACTAAGCCAAAATGCCAACACTGAGTATCTTCAAAGATTCAAACTTGGTGGTGCTACGGACCGGGATACATTCAAGTCCAAAATACCAATAATTACATACGAGGAAATTCAACCTGATATTCAACGTATTGCTAATGGAGATCGTTCTCCGATTTTCTCATCTCATCCCGTCTCTGAGTTCCTCACCAGGTGGAGATTTAACCACCTAATCTTTCAAATTAGCTCATCAATGATTGATATGAATTATCGTATTGAATTAAATTTGTTTTGTACGTAGCTCGGGGACATCTGCTGGTGAGAGAAAACTGATGCCCACAACTCAAGATGAGTTAGACCGAAAACAACTATTGTACAGCCTTCTCATGCCCGTCATGAATCTGTAAGTGCTGTTGTAAATATGCTTTCAAGTATTTATTTTTTGAGCGTTTCTAATTTTGGGATCGTGAACAGGTGCGTTCCTGATCTAGACAAAGGCAAGGGCTTGTACTTTCTATTTATAAAAGCAGAAACCAAGACACCTAGTGGGCTACTAGCAAGACCTGTCTTGACAAGTTACTACAAAAGTGATCACTTCAAGACGAGGCCATACGATCCTTACAATGTGTATACTAGCCCTAACGAGGCTGTTCTCTGTGTCGACTCTTTCCAGAGCATGTACTCACAAATGCTTTGTGGCCTTCTTATGAGAGAACAAGTCCTCCGGTTAGGGGCTGTTTTCGCCTCTGGTTTACTTCGAGCTATTCATTTTCTTCAACTCAATTGGCAGCAACTTGCTAAAGATATCGCATCAGGAATATTGAATCCCAGAGTTTCCGACCCTTCAATCAGGGAATGCATCTCCAAAATACTCAAACCAAATCATGAACTCGCGGAGTTCATTATCAAGGAATGCGAAAAACAGAACTGGGAAGGGATTGTTACTAGAATTTGGCCAAATACAAAGTACTTGGATGTGATTGTGACAGGTATGATAAATTAATTTGGTTAGCAAGATTTAATTACTTATATACGCGATAACATGTTATAGCCTTATTAATTTTTTCAGATTTCTAATACTACTTATTGTGGATTGATTACAACAGGTGCAATGGCTCAGTACATCCCTACGCTCGACTATTACAGTGGTGGTTTACCAAAGGCATGTACCATGTACGCATCGTCCGAGTGTTATTTTGGCCTTAATTTAAACCCAATTTGCAAGCCATCTGAAGTAAGTTACACTATAATGCCCAATATGTGTTACTATGAATTTATCCCTCACGACTCAGCCAATCCTAGTGACTCACCACACCGTCTCGTTGACCTAGCCAACGTGGAAGTGGGAAAAGAGTATGAGCTCGTGATCACAACCTACGCTGGATTATGTCGTTACAGAGTCGGTGACATACTACAGGTCACAGGGTTTCACAACTCTGCCCCTCAGTTTAAATTCATAAGAAGGAAAAATGTGCTATTGAGCATTGATTCGGACAAAACTGATGAGGCAGAGTTGCAAAACGCGGTTGATAGCGCTGCTGCCATTTTGCGTCTGTACAATACTAGCGTGGTTGAGTACACTAGTTATGCCGACACCAAAACCATTCCAGGACATTATGTTATTTACTGTGAATTACTTATTAAGGACCCAACCAATTTGCCGAGCCACGAGGTTTTGAATCAATGTTGTTTGGCTATGGAAGAATGTTTGAACTCGGTTTATCGACAGTGCCGAGTTGCGGATAACTCAATTGGACCACTTGAAATTAGAGTAGTGGAAAATGGTACATTTGAAGAGCTAATGGACTATGCAATTTCTAGAGGTGCATCTATAAATCAGTATAAGGCTCCTAGGTGTGTTAATTTTACACCTATAGTGGAATTATTAGACTCCAGGGTAATTTCAGTGCACTTTAGTCCAGCTGCACCTCATTGGACCCCAGAACGACAGCGTTTACAAGTTTAATGATGAAGTTAATTCAAGTCATGATCGAGACCACATAAGTGGAATAAAATCCTTTTTTTTTTCTTTTTGTATCTTTGTGAGTAGTGTTGAATATTCAACGTTGATATTAATTAGTCAATTTACTCATGAGAAGTGTTTTAGTTGTCTTGATTGGTTCGAAATCGCAATCCTATGTGTTGAATATTTATTGGAATGTGTTGATATTCATTTCGACAAGTTCTCGGCCTATTTACTTGATTTCCAAATTTGATTCTATTGAAATCCTATATGTTTCTTCTTCTTTTTATTTCAATCGGAATTGCCATCTATTATTTCGACATAACACAATCGTATTGTAGATGTTGTAATATTCTTGTTGCTAACTTAAAGTCTCAAGTTTATCCCAACATCTACAGTAGAAGAGGTACAGGTAGCAGAGATTGAGTTTTTGCCAAGGTAATACCAAATTTTTCCTCCATGTTCAGTTCGTTAGGTGAAATTCCACCATGTAGCTTCCAATGAAAGGTATTTATCAATGAATTCCTGGAATCATCCTAGGCAATCCAGGGAAAATTCTTCGACCAGCACCAAATGGAAGGAGCTCAAAATCTCGACCTCTAACATCTTTTTCTGACTCCCAAAATCTCTCCGACCTACAGTCCAAAGGGTCTTCCCGTAGACTAGAGTGCCCATACGTTCACAAGAACTTGGGAGTCTTTTGGAAGCCATAAAGCTCTACATCTTCCTCAACTTTGTGTGGAATTAGGAAAGGAGCTAGTGGGTGTATTCGAAAGGTTTCTTTCACGATGCACCTCAACTAAGGTAATTTTCCAACATCAGTTTCATCTACTAGTTTGCCTCTGCCAGTTACATGTGCAAGTTCTTCTTGTGGTTTCTCCAAAGTGTGTGGATTCTTGAATAGTTCAGCCATTGCCCACTCCAATGTATTTTATGTTGTATCGCTCCCTGCTTACAGACAAGTCCTGCAAAACTTTCTAATTTAAGATACTATGGCTTAGATTCCATATATGAAACAGATCCAGAAAACATGTTGCTGAAATTTCTGATTTTTTTGTCAAGGGAAAAAAGGGGACCAAAGATGGTGTGGCATCATTGCCACAAACATTTAAGCGACCTACCAAAATATAATTAAATATTTGGTATAATGTTCTTTGTACCATCAAAACTTTTTGATGAGGTGATCGCATCATTCAAGATAACTGATCATCATTTTATGACAACCATTGCTCAATATGATTCCTATCAATTTCTTGGGGGGGGGGGGGGAGTGTTCTGAATTTGTTTTGAGATTTTTTTCCTTAAGTTCAAATTTCAAAATTCGTAAGAGCCAGCATGAATAGACTGGACTAAAAGCTATTATCTGAACTGATTATGATAAAATATTTGATGCAAAATGTTGAAAAACAAAAACCATAAGGAGAATTTCAAGAAACAGTAGCCGTAGTAGGTCACAAAATATATATGAACCAAAGAGTGGACATACTGCTAAGAAATTGAGTTCAACCACAACGCCTCAAGGGCCGGGGGAGGTGATGGGAGAGCCTTGAGCCTTACTGAGGTCTCGCTTTTGAGTTTTCCAATTTTCTCATTTTATCCCATCTTTGAGTTCGTCACTAGTTTAGACTTAGAAATTAAAAGAAAATATTATGTATATAATCTTTCAAATTAGCTAATTGGCTTTGGAATAGTGAACAGGTTACTATGTGTCCAACGAGGCTGTTCTCTGTGTCGACTCTTTCCAGAGCATATATACACAAATGCTTTGTGGTCTACTTTGAACTATTCATTTTTTTCAACTCAATTGGCAACAACTTGCTAAAGATATCTCAAGAGTTTCTGACCCTTAAATTAGGGACTTCATCTCCAAAATACTCGAACCAAATCATGAATTTGCGGTCATTCATTATCAAGGAATGCGAACAACAGAATTGGGAAGGGATTATTACTAGAATTTGGCCAAATACAAAGTACTTGGATGTGATTGTGACAGGTATGTAATTTCTTCAGATTTCTATTACTACTTATCGTGGATGTGATTCCCACGAGTGTTACTTTGGACTCAATTTGAACCCAATGTGCAAGCTATCAGTATTTTACACTATGTGCTACTTTAAAATTAATCCCTCTGGACTCACCACCCCGTCTCGTGGACCTAACAAACGTGGAAGTGGGAAAAAATACAATCTCGTGATCACAACCTATGCTGGTATATGTCGTTACTGTGTCTGTGACATACTCCACGTCACGGGGCTTCACAACTCTGCCCCTCAATGTTGAGAAAATGTGCTATTTACTGTGAATTACTACCCAACCAATTCGCCTGAGCCACGAGGTTTTGAACCAATGTTGTTTGGCTATGGAAGAATGTTTGAACTTGGTGCCGAGTTGCAGATAACTCACTTGAAATTAGAGTAGTGGTAAACGGTAATAGACTATGTTAATTTCTAGAGGTGCTCTATAAATCAGTATAAAGCTTCTACCCTATAGGGTAATTTCAGAATGGCAGTGTTTACATGTCTCTGATGATGAAGTCAATTCTCTTTTTCTTGTTCTTTTGGTATTTTTGTGTAGTATTGAATAAATCGAGTTGATCAATAAATCTGCAGATGTAACTAAATCATAACACTCAGCTGATCATACGAAAAGTTACCCATTGAACAGGAAAGTATATGTACAATAGTTTAAATCGAGCATATAAAATAAATTATCTTTTATTTTACACAAATTTTCAAGATGGAAAATTCAACCTCCATGACCATAAGAACTGGAGAAGTCTTCCCTGTTGGAATCTTCATCACCATATTGTCCTGTTTCTAGCAAATTGACCTGGCAAAACATCCAAGCAAACAATTTTAAACTAAAAAGGAAAGACGATCATATGAACCAAACGAAGAGGAGCACAAAAATTGACCTTAATGATGTCTCGTTTTGAACTGGGGCGAACATAGGATGCTAGAACAGCCATGTGAAAATGCTGGTTTTACACAAAATAAAGAGTAAGAAAACAAAATTATGATGTATTTCTTAAACGAAGAATGCATATTCAATAACTAGTTTACCACATGTATTTCAACACTATTCACTTCAGAGTATATCAAGGAGCTTACTCTGAAAGGATCACTTCTCAATGACTGCACCAATATCGGACTCTCCAATCTGCGGTCCTGGAAAAATAGAATCGAAGCAAAAGCCTTGATACCACATCCAATAACTAGTTTACCACATGTATTTCAACACTATTCACTTCAGAATATATCAAGGAACAGAGACAAGAAATACAATTGATTGTTTGAAAAAGGGAACAGAAGAAACTGCAAAATATTGTTCTTGGGCTTTTACCTCCAAATTATAGTCCCTCAATCGTCTCCCAGTTTGAGCACAACAAATGCGAACAATTGATTCATCACTGCTTCCACTAATGACATAGTCCCTTCCATTCATGTAATATGATCGTGTATAATTATGAGCGCTCCCAGTCGAAGCTATACCGAAATCTGTCTGCAGCCTACCATCTACAGACAAAAGTTGTTTCACCTGTACCATAAAGACAGAATAAACCTCAACTTTGAATCCAGAGGCCACAAATCAGACCTTTAACAAATAGAAAGCAAATTTTGTATGATCAAATAAGATGCTTAATATGTTGTATTGATCAAGGTACCTCGTTGTCTACAGCTGATACCAGCAGATACAGGTCATCTGGGGAGAAGCAAACCATCACATTTCCCCTTGAGCTTGAGGTTGTATAACAGGGTTGATTTGGTGTCTGCCTTAAATCCCACAATTTGACATCCCGATCGAATGATGAAGTGACTAGCAGGTTTGGAGAGTGGTGTGCAAATTTTGCCACATTAATGGGTTCTTGATGCATATCACTGAACAAATGCAAGCGCTTGCCACTACAAATATCGTATATAGCAACTTTCTTTGAATAACCACTTGTAAGAAACTGATCATCCGTTGAATTAACATGAAGTGAAGTCAAATGTTCAAATTTATCAAAAATAACAGGGCTGGAACTGCTGCAGCCCCCCTTTGCCTTTTGCAATGTGTCATTGATGTCATACAATCTCAAAGAGCCACTGTCAGAACCAGCAAGGAGCTGATTTATGAAGACAAAATAAAAATTCATCAGCTGTTTCCATGAAAAAGAGTGATGAAATAATCCGTAGCACTACACTATCCAAAGAAAATCATCTGTAGCACTATACTCCCCGAGAAAATTTCAGGGAGGATCTAATATGAGTTGGGACATGTCTCATTATGGGAATGCACACTACAACTCAGTAAAATGATCTTTCGACGAACTTATGATCTGTACCACTATAATATCTAAAATATGAATATCATTCTACTTTTAGGATGGAAAATAACCAAAACTAAGAATCTTACTACGAATCAAATTCAAAACACAGACAGATAACCTTCAATTTATAGCATGTAATTCAACAATCCGAGCCTTATCTGCAATCTGAAATTGCCTTCATAAAATTAGGAGCAAGACCTCAAGAGTACATCTTAATATGATCTATGAAGCAACTTTAAGTTTGTCACAGTAGATAAGAAAATAACTTACCTTAAATGGATTCTTGTTAAGCCAACAAAGGCCCAAAATGCTATTAGTCACTCCAAAGAGTGGAATATAACTGAAAATATTTCCAGCATCATGGTTAACAACAACAACCTCCCCATCCAAAGTTCCAAAAGCCATTAGACTAGGATTAGTGGGGTGATACTCAAATTGTCTTGGTCGAAGGCTCTCGCTTCCTTCTTTGATATTATTGCTGATATTAGACATCGTGTGCAGGGAAGGAGAAGCAGATGAACCAAGTTTGGCAGCACAGAGGGACCTTGAATAGAAATGTGGACTTTTCCTACAAGAAACTGCCTCCTTTATCAGAGAAGATTTATTGTGGTACGCATTACCTCTACCTGTTTCACGCATATGCAAAACACTTGCGACATTTTCTTTCTGACGGCGTTTGTATGGAAGATACTCATAGTACTGCGAGAAAACAGTATTTGCCATTTCTCTGTCTAGTTTTTTTACAGGAAAGTTATCTAGAACCCGTAGATGAGGCAATGATGCAATCATGTATTCCCTGTAGTGCTTCTCATAGCAGATTGGTGAAGGATGACAAGTAAGATACATTTTGGAAACAACTGAAGTATCTCTCAGTTTCAAGTTTATATACTCGGAATAATCATCTCTCTCTTTAACATGCAAATCACCAGAAGAAACCTGATATATATTGAAAAATACAGATGTTTGAGCTATAAATAAAAAGAACTTAAGTCAACCACTGCAATAAAGCAAAAGTTATAGACCTCAAGTTGAAAATCCACCCTTCCGCTTATCGCAACAAAAGAGGTGTCTGATGAAAGAATTCCTCCGGAATAATTTGATACTCTATTCGCTGAATCATTAAGTGAGTCCTGGTTTATAAATAATTTTCCAACAGAAGCTGGACTGTCTGCACCATCTGCATACGAAATTTATAGTCACATTTCTGATTAGATACTTTATGGATGCTGTCAAAGTCCTTGCGTGAATAACCTGATTTAAGTTATTTCAGAAACAGGAAGATTTGTCATCTTACTGGATGATGCAAGACATGGCCCAGTATCTTTGCAACATATGCAATTTTGAAACCTTAGTTCTGTCAAAGAATGAAGCCGAGACAAAGCCTCACGGGTTGTCCACAGATCAGCTATTCTAGTTCCACACATGGAGAGGCGCATCAATTTGGCATGCAAGTAAAGCAATCCTTCTCTAAGCTAGTGAGAGAAGAACAAAAGTCCAGATTAAGGGTGTGTAACTGCATGAAGATTCCAACCATATTCAACTTTTGAATCTCAGTGGACCTCAACTTTAGCAATTGGCAATTCAAACCACCTTGAAAAAGATCCCTGCAGAAGCCAGAATTCAAAAAAGAAGTTAGCAATAGCATTGTGAACTTACAGATATCTCTTTTTCACAATTCATCATTTCTTAGTATTGTCAAACCGCAGATACAATCCATCATCTTATGCGCATCATCTTATATATCACCTCTTTCTAATTGTCATATATTTAAGAGAAAAATAGTTTCTTTTTCTAAGTCTTTTAGTTGCTGGAGAAGGATAAAATGAGAAAGGCAAGATGATATCCAAACTTCACTATTAAACAATAGTATTCAGGCATACCACAAGATGTCCTTTCTTAATAGTGTATCCTGAAGATCAACACTTCGGAGTATTGAATTGACTGCACGCATTAAAGACACGACAGATTCTTGATTCACAACCGATTTTGACGTGGAAAGTATGTCTACCGCATCAACATTGTAAAGGTGGACATTAAGCAATATATCGACAAGAGGCAACATGTCATCATCCTCAAGCTCATCAAGTGGAACTACTAGAGTGCTCCTCTTTTGAACTTTCTCCTGCATACTGGCCTGAAAAAGGCGACTAAACTCTTAATGATCGTGATCAAATTTGATTCGCCAAAGATACACTATTAACAGAACAAGAGAATCTGTTCACAATAATACGAAATAGAGATTATCGAACGTTGCAATACTGCAGTACAATTTATGATTAGATGTAAGTCTAACATTATTATTGCAAACCATCAGTTCACTAATATTTCACCTGGTCATAAACAGAATATTGAACCCTCTAATTATCTAAATCTTACATCAACCAGAAAAAAACTTAACAACAGATTCAGAGAGAAAGAGATAAAATAATGAAAATAGCTCAATTAAGATACAGTAGTTTATTTTCATATATTAGAGGAGAGTAACTAAAAATTAAAAAAGATGTCCACCTTATAAAACTGAGATAACACAGCAGTATTGGGCAGGACCTCATGTAGCTTGCAAGAATTCAGATACCTAGTAACAGAAATGAAGAGGGACTTTGATGAGTAAAGTAACAGGTATTAAAGATGAAGAGGGGAATAAATCTCAATTACTTTGTGGAGTGGAGTTGAGATTTATTCTCCTCATAACAAAGTAAACCCATGTTTCTAGTTGAAGAAAATTGTGCTATTGAATGAGCAACCAAGATTCCAAAGTGAAAACTTTCTGCCACTAAGAAGAATTGGAGGAACTATTAATCTATTTGAGTCAATTTCTACATATACCTCAAGTGCTAAACAAGAAAAGAAGAATCTTGGACCAAAATATACCTGAATACAATGGAGGAGATGTGAAGAGACATGGTCAGCAATTTTTCATATGTGCAAAATTAAACTCTAAGCTGAAAAAAAAGAGTTGAAATTGATGCTAATAATGCTCAAGATTTGACATAAATGGGTTGCTTGGTGAGTGACATTATTGGAGAGCTGAAATGGGGGTGGGGATGGATATAAGCAGAGTAACTATTCATCCCCTTTATCAAATCAGACAGACAACATACCAAAAGGATAGGCACTGCCAACTCCTATCATTATCATATTGATCCTTACTTCTCTTGTATTCACTATTGAAAATAAATTTTTCTACATCATTACCTAAACTTAAATATCATCTTGATCTGATAAATTAACAAAATACAATCTTTTATTAAGAGTTTATAATTATTTGCGACCTCTTATTATGTTATATGGCCGATCAATGATATATCAAGAGACATCTATAATCAAATAAATAGTAATTTTAAGCTGTAAATAATTTGGAAGCGAAATTAATAAATTTAATAGATCAAAATATTTTAGATCTCTTATCTTTATAGGAGCTCATGACAATCTATATCAAAGCTTATCATAATATAATAGCAAATCAAAGTTGAACATAAGGTAACCTATCATTGTCAAAGTTAAAGATCCTTATCTTATAGTAGACTCAATGTAACGCATATGACTTGTTCAAAATCTTGAGAAATTCAAATAAAAAACATAACCCCTTCTCTCTATATATATTATATCATATATATCATATCAAAAATTAAATTACGATTTTAACCTTCTATAAATTAAAATTTCTATTATATAGAAGAGTGAAGTGGTAGGACGACCAAGGGTAAAAGTGTAATTTATTCTACTAAAAATGTATTAAGAAAGATAGTAAATAATTCTAGAAATATTTTTTTTTATATGAAGTGAATAATGATTAAGGGTAAAAATATAATTTTACGCTAACAAAAATCTATCAAAAATGAAAACAAAAAAAATATATATTTCTAGAAACATCTTTAGATATTGTTATTACTTTTATTTTATTTGTTATTACTTCACTTTTTTTTTTGTGAGTAATTGTAATATCTATTAATTACTCTATTTTACTATTACTTTAATCTAACTCTTAATACTTTTTCTATTCATTCTGCTTATCAAAAATGTCTACTTTAATATAAAAATACATTATGAATTAATTATTTTCACCTTTATTTTGATTCTAATTTATATACTTGAAAATAAATAAGTGTGATAAAATTAATAATATATATTAGATTGAAATAAAGGAAAAGATATTAAAAAATAATTTTACAAAGAAAATGAATATGATGATATATTTGTATTAAAGACGACCATGAATGAAAATATAATTTCAGTCTAACAAAAATCTATTAAGAAAAATAGCAAAAATAATGAATAATTCTAGAAACGTCTTTCTATAGATAAAGCGAATGATGATCAAAATAAAAATATAACTTCACGAAAACAAGAATCTATCAAGAATGATAACAAGAAAACTAAATGGTTCTAGAAATATTTTTAGTTATTATTATTATCATTAACTCATTTTGTTATTACTTCACTTTTTTATGACTTATTGTGATATTTACTCATTTCTCTATTTTACTATCACTTAATTTAATTATTGATAGTTTTTTCTATTCATTATACTTACTACAAATGCCAACTTTAATATAAAAATTTATTATTTAAAAAAAATAGTTAAGTACATTTGATTTTATTTTTACTCTAATTAATATATCTCAACAGAAATAATTAAGTGTAATAAATTAATAATATATATTAGATTGAAATTAAAGAATGAATAAAATTAGTTGTGATATTAAAACAAATAATATTTTAAAAAACGTCAAAAAGTAACTTTACAAATAAAATGAATAGGATGGTATATATGCATTTAAGTAAACTAAAAATGTTTACTAGATTATAAATGAGTAGTTCTTCATTAAAATATATAATCAAAATTTTACTTTTATTTGATTTCAAACATATTAACCTGAAAGTGAACTAACGTAAGTTTGATTTAAGTTTAAAGTTGATGGGGTCAAAATTTGATATTTTTCTATTATATAAAAATATGAAGTTGTAGACAATCAAGGATAATATGGTCATTTCATATATATTTTATTTTAAAATTCTATAAATTTTATTTTTAAATTTGTCAAAATATTGTTTCAAGTAGCTAAATTTCCTACATAAGTTACATGATGATTCTAGAAACTAAAAATTATAAGATTTTTCTATAACTAAGTCCATGACTCAAGTAAATAGACACTAACACATTCTTCATTTCATTCACTCCTCAATTCTCTCCCCTCTCATGTCATATACCAATGAATTTGTCACCCTTTATTTGTAATTTGCATCCTAAATAATACATGTTTCGGTATATATATCTTATTAGGAAGATAAAAAATGCAATTTTTTCCAACATTAAAAACTTCATTTTAATTAATTCCCTACACAATGACCCTATTTTTGTAAAACAATTATGACAAAAGTAAAATTCACTATTTCTTAGTGTGAACATATTATTTTTGAGACTTTTCCAAATAACAAATATTGAACAAAATTCAATTGATCCACATTTTTCAAACACTCTTATGAATATGATAATGAACCAGTTAACATGTTAAATCTAATATCAATCAAAATTGCAATTCTCAAAAGGCATAATTCATAAGGAATGTATCCAGTGAGCAAGCTCTTCAAGAATAAAACTTTTAAAATTTCAAAGCATGTTATGACATTTCCTTTTGTTTTCTTTAGACTTTTAAATTTCATGGCGTCGCTTTTATTTTGGATTGTAAAATTAATTTTTGAAGTATCTAACTTATTTGATGTCTCTTTTTATGTATAATTCCAAAACGTATATGTCATTATCTAATTAATTGAGAAACATATATTTATTTTTTTACTATTATTTTATCGTCAGTTAAAATCATTTTAAAAAGCAAGTTATACAAATTATTATTTTAACTATCTTATGTTAAATTACTGCAGTATATATGATATTAACTTTTGTTAATATTTTTAAATTCTCACTATTTGAGATAAAACATTCATTCATCAAGCATATAAATTAGTTTTAAAAAAATTCTTTCCTTACTATATAAATTGTTCTCCTATTTTAATGAGTATAAAGACAAAATGTAAAGTCATAATTTTTTTTATCCTTTTATCATTTTGAAAAGAATGAGATGATTCATTCTAATTTTTATCAAGTAGGTCATTGTTTTTGTTGTTAAAAACCTATCAAACAAATTTATAAGTGTACTCAAAATTAATCTACAGATGGATCAGTACTAAAATTTTTAATATATTGAGACTCATAATTTTAATCTATTTTCTTGAATGATTTTCAAATAAAATAGAAAAAAAATATCATTAAATTTATTAATTTATTCGATTATATATGTTTGACGTGATGTAAAATAATCACGAGAACATCTGATATTTTATTGTTATTACATTTATTTGAAAGTATCAAAAATAAATTTTATATTTAAACTTTTTAGAAAAAATTAAATATTTAATGTATTCTTAGATTGTAGACACAACTTTTGGCCTTTATTAACTTTGTGCCCTCCTTGACCCCTCTCTAAAGGAGTATAACTTGAAGAGTTGAAGTCTTAACTATTGGGTATAGTACTCGTAAGTAGTTTTTTTCTTACTATTCCATGATTTGATCGAATACGTTGTCTTGCTTTCTCTCTCACACACATGTTCTCCATAGTAATTTACTAAATGTGGCTATGGATTTTTATTGGTTTAGCTCTTTATATTTTGAAATGTTTAATCTCTTTTTTTCTTTTTGGAATAGGAAGCAACTCCTTAAAAAGTACAAAACAGCGAAATATTTTGGCCATGGACAACATTTTTCATATTTTTATGTGATATATGTATTCATGGTGCAAACTTCGAAGTACCGACACTGGTAGAGAAGTGATACTCGTGTTAATAATTTAGCATTGGATGGTGGATAGTGTAATGAGTTAATGACACACACTTGGATTTAATTTTGCAAGTGTATTAAAGGAAGTAATATGTAAGTGTGATATATATGATCGTATGTAGGGGTGTAAAAAGAATATCAAAGATCTCCCGAACCAATCAAATAGAATAGTATCAAATTGTTGTATTACTATAAAATAAATATTTAATAAATTGTGGATTATTGTTTAAGTGTATACCGTGCCAAACAAGTAGGATGACTTTTTCATTTTGTAAAAGAAAATCAAAAAATTTCCAAATCGAACAATCTTACATGTGTGTCAATATATATATATATATATATAACATTTTTCAAACATAAATACTTCAAATTAGACATCATAATTTACGTTGTTGGGCCCATGCATAGCACGGCAATACTCAACTAGTATTTTAATAAATTTAATGAAAATAGTAATGACTTTTGAATTTATTTATATTTATATATATATATATATATAATATATATATATATAACACATCTAATTAGTTAAATATTAAGTAAATCATATCATATTGTTATTATTATATCTAATGAATTAATTAAATAATAATAATAATAATAATAATAATAATAATAATAATAATAAAAGTGGTAACTGTATTTTTTACTCTTTATAAACTAAAAAATTAATTAATATAAGTTGGCACACCATTAACATTTGTACCCAAAAACTTTTCTCATTAGTATCATTTCATTAAAATCTAATTAACGGCTCTTTGCTTCAACTTCATTCTATTTATTTGTTTTTAGAAAAAAAGAATTACTAAAATCGTGCATTTCTAATTTTACTAGAAATTTAGTTTAGATAATCTATATATAACTATATAGTTGGGAAATGAAAATGGTGATTTCACACCTCCAAAACTCAGCATCTATATATGTTTTTATTTTCTTTTCTTTTCTTTTTAGATTTTTTAAACTTTCATATGTATTCAATAAAATCTTAATTTCGAAATGATTTTCCTAATCAAAATGATTAAAGTATGTCTCTAAGAAGACATATATTATAGAAAAGTTTCATGTTTTATCTTCGGGCTTGTATTTGACAAGAATTAATGCAATTAAGGCACATTCTATGGTAAATAAAAAATTTACTAATTCCTATACTTCTTAGTTTGACACGATTGTCTGGGACAACACCGTTAGTCTATAATGTTTAGACGAATTATGAAAAATTAAAATGGACTTTCATGGAGAAACTAAAAGTCTTTTAAATGGTGAATTTTCTTGTACTACTTGTTAGCAAGGCAAGCTAATTGTGAGACCACCATAAACGAAAGTTGAGATTGAATTTTCTGCATTCTAGGAACGTATACAGATATTGTGGACCTAGTCATCCACCAAGTGGATTGTTTAGATATTTAATGATCCTAACAAATGTTTCTTCTATATGATCTCATGTGTGTCTATTATTACCTCGCAACTTGATGTTTGCAAAAATGTTGGCACAAATAATATGTTTAATGCACAATTTTCTTCAAATTAGTTCATTTAATGATGGAATCACGACTCACCTAAAGGGTAGAGTAATTGAGAAGAAATAAATCTAAAAATTACTCTTGAGTAATAAAATTGAAATTTACTCATATAATAGTAAATCAGAATTTACTAAAGCAAAAGGCACATGACGTAGTAAACTTGGAGTTTACGAGTGCTAATAATTTTATTAGTTGACATGAATAATTTGGTCATCTCAAAGATGTGCATACTGAGTAATGGACATACATTGAAAAACTAGAAGATTCTTCAAGAATTCTTTACGTTGCTTGTTCTCGTGATAAAGTTGATTGGATCAACTAAAGTTGGGACTAAATTTCTAAATTCTGAAAAGTATAAAAGGTGAATATGGGCCCGTTTACCTATCATGTGATATGATAAAAAGATGCATTTATAAGATAATCACATGTACGTTTGTTGTTAACATGTAGTTTGACATTCACAAATTGTTTGTGCAAAAATAATTGAGTTAAGATCACAATTTCAGAATATGTAATCAAGACAATTTATCTTGATAATATTGATAAATACTCAAGATGATGTGACAGAAAATGTCTCAAATAGTAAAATCATTGTTATGAAAAATAAAGCTTCATATGCTGATATGAAATATGATATTGCATACAAAATTAATTGTACGCATCAGACCGATAAATTATGATCAAATTTTCTTTCAATGATTTATGGTCGGGGACCAAATATTTTTTCATCTGATTATTTTTGATTTGTGGTATATAATCAATGAATATACATTGATGCACAAAGATAGATTCTCCAAAAGATTGAGATATATGTTAGTTTTTTCTAACATAAGGGGGAGACTAGAAGCAACACAGGTGTTTGTAAATACATCTATTGAATGTCCCTTAAGGATAAATTCTATGACATGCATAAAGCATGATAGACTAATCAATTCTAAATAAAATAATCCTTGAAAAATGGGAGGATCAAAGAATCAAAATGATCATAATAAAGAGACGATGTGCTCTTGGAGAGCCTACGACATAACACTTTATGAAACCTCATGAGAGGGGTAGCTACCTAAAAATAATGAAGTGATGAGATGTCAATAAGTTTTGTCGTATTGTGAATCGATACAAAATGATATATCGTTGACGATATCTTTGATACAATAGCGCGGTATATTGTAGAAGATTATGAGGATATGAATTCTACATCTATTAAAGCATACTTGTGTAGAAATAATTATCAAGTGAAAAGTGGAATGGTGCATCTTGGTAAGCGTAAAGCTTATTTGACTTGCAATCTAGGCACTAGAAGATGTCATACATCTAACATTGAATGTTGTCACTTAACAAAATTGAGATGAAAATATCGGATGAGTTCAAAATCTAAAGCATATACAAGTTTTTGAAAAACTATTTATCGTCTCATAAAGATTAAATTGATTCAAAATGCATAGAGCATATACAAGTATTATTATGCAAGTTGACGACTAGAATTAAAACTCTTGAAGAGTTTTCAAAAGGCAATAGATTATTTGCTTAAAGAAGTAAAACTAAAGAACTTGCAGAAATCTTTGATCCTGAAGGAAAGATTCATAAAGCAAGATTGAAGAAAACATATTTCATCAAGGTTTTTCTACACTCATGAGCTCCCACGAATAGTGATATCAACATGCAACATGTTTGTACTAGTAATACTACAATTCATTTATCCACCAAGTCTCTACCTACTACAAACTTTCAAGAAGATGATGCTCAAGATTGGAAAAACGAAGATCCAAGTCTATTGATGTTTTCATGAGGAGGAGTTAATACGTGATGTACTCTTTTTTTCCTCACAATGTTTTGTCCCATTAGATTTTCCTTGTAGTTCTTTAATGAGGCATCCATAATGCGTATTATTAGATATGTGTACTCTTTTTTCCTTCACTAGATTTTTTTCCCACTGGGTTTTATCTAGTAGGTTTTAACGAGGCACATAATCTACCGACATTCAAGGGGGAGTGTTATAAACAATTTGTATTATAGTGAATGTCTAATTATGTGGAGTCCTTATAGGATATGGTTAGGAATCCTACTTTGGGACCAAGTAAGATTTTTTCCTATAAATAAAGGGTTTTCTTTTATTGTAAATAAGATTTGTGAAATATCTATGAATCCAGAATATATTTCAAGAGAAACAAGAAGTCTTTTCCCCTTCTCCCTACTTTCTTCTTCTTCTATATTTATTTAGTTTCATAACACGATACAATTACAAACGCAAGTTGACGTCTTCCCCTTTGCATCGCAAGTTGCGCTAGGGAGGCCTAAACTTATTCTCTTTTTAGTCTACCTCATAGAAGTTGGTCATTGGGCTGATGTACAAAGACAGGGAAGCTAATATATATAATGAAATGAGGCTGTTAAAAATACCTAAGGTAAAAAAAAAAAAGGTACTATATATTAAATATGTAGTCTATATACATTATATTTATCAATATACGGTGAGCGTATACAACAATATATAAGAACGGAAATTGAGCTGAAAATCCAAAAGATCAGCAGCTAAGGCCCAAATTCTAACCCAGGCAGACAACAATCGAACTTGGGACCAAAATCCGTCTTTCATTTTTTTTATTGATTCGTTGTTGCAACTTGTCTAAGTCTAAATATTTTAAGAAAAATTAAATTTTTACATATTTTCTATCATTTCATACCATTTCAAAAAAATCCCAAAATTTCTCTTTTCCACAGTTTATCTAAATTTTCCAGATATATCATTGTGAATTATCAACCTATGATTTTTTTCATTTTTCATGCCGAAGATCACTCATGGTATCACCAATTAGCTCCATCACTCTATTTTTAAATTTCAAATATAGATATAAATATGAACCAAATTATATATATTTTGCAAATTTCAAAAACTAATGAATACAGGTTTAGTCATACACGTGGATAGTGTTTCTTCTTAGTTATGAGTTTTGATTTTTCATCAATTCAAATAAGTTGGTTTCAAAATTAGGTCATGACATTAACCTCAAATTTCAAAAAAATAAATAGAGAAGGAGCGATGCAAATGCAAACACAAGTTGGCTTCTTCCCCTTTACATCTCGAGTTAGGCAAGGGAGGCTTAAACTTATTCTCGTTTTAGTCTACCTGATAGTAGTTGATCATTGGACTAATATACAAAGAAAGTTAAGCTAATATATATGATGAAATGAATCTGTTACAAGTACCTAAGGCCAAAAAATGGATTGTTTACATTAAATACATAGTCAATATATAGTAAATGTATATAACAATATACAAGAACGAAAATTGAGCCGAAACCCCAAAAGATAAACAGCTAAGGCCCAAGTTCTGACCCGACAACAATCAGACTAGGGCCCAAAATCCTTCTTTCCTTTTTTTTATTTGATTAGTTATTGCAATTTTGTCTAATTCTAATATATTAAGGAAAAATTAATCAACTAAATATCATTTTTACATATTTTCTATTATTCTCCAACATTTAGAAAAATTACAAAAATTCCTTTTTTTCACAATTTTTCTCACTTTTTTCAGGTATATTATTCAAAATTATTATCTCACACTCACAGATTTTTTTTCTTTTTTCACACCCAAAATCACTAAGGTATCACCAATTACCACCTCCATCACTCTATTTTTGAATTTCAAATCTTTTCCTCTTTAATTTTATATTTATTGTAATTTACTCAACCTTGATCATCATCACATCTCTCTCTCTATGTAGAAAGTGAAACAAAAACACTATTTGGGAAAGTGACTCCACTTTTTTGTGGATATTTCACTTCCTATCAAAAACCTTTAGTTTCCTGTAAACGCTTATGAGCATGCGGTCAACTTAGAAAAGGAAAGATAAAATGTTTCAACCAGTTTAAAATTGACTTGTTGACGGTGATTGAACTTTATGGAGTTGGGTAATAGTGTAATTGTATCCTTTTTTTAAAAAAAAAAGCTTTTTCATCTACAAATTTAGTCAAAGATTCATTGTGAAAAAGAGCCCAGAAAAAAGGGGGAAAGGTCGAGTTGATGGTGGCTCTGGTAAGGGTTTGGGTTGAGATCTATCGGTGCCACAGTGTTGAATGTAAGAAAAGCTATGAGAGTTAATACAAACAACAAAAAAAAAGCGTAGACTCATTTTATATTTTTGTTGTTCATCTTTTTCTGATACATTGTTTTTATTTCTTAAATTAATGTGTAATTCCTTCGTTTGTTGAGGATTCGATAAAGGCTTTGAGTTGAGATTCATGAGTGACGTCATTGTTGAAAGCGAAAAATATCTCTCCATTAGTTGATACAAAGCAAAAGAGAAAGTGTGCATGGAAAGACTTCTTCGCCTTTTTTTTTTGGCTTTTAGCCAATCAACTTTTTTATTTATTAATTAATTGTTTCTTTCAACGGATCTTTTAATTTATCTAGTTGATTTTGATTTCTCAATTAATTTATGATTCATTCGTTTCAGATTGATCTATGATTCATTGAAATCTCAAAGTAATTATAACATTGATCAAATTATTTATTATTTTATTTTAGAGCTTAAAACATTATATATTTTATATTTTTGTTATATTTTAAAAATCATTTATATTGTAAATTTTTTAAAAATGTATATAGATATAGTCATACAGATAAACATTTTCTTCTTATTGCTTATATTTTCCTCGATTCAAATCACCTAGCTTCAGAATTAGGTAATTAGATTAATCCAAAATTTGGAAAAAAAATAGAGATAGTGAGCAATGCAATTACAAAAAAGATATTTTGAAATAAAATTATACTTTTTTATTTATCTTTTCTTCTTTGTAGAAGAGCTAATAATTTATGTAATTTGTAGTAACTAAGTAAGAAGATGACAAGATATACTGAGGGTGCAAATACAATATATGTCCTGGACCTTCGTCATCACACCTTGAACCAACTACAAGTTTTCCATAACGTTCTTTACAAAATGATAAGCAAGATGGTGATAGTTGTGAACAAGGAATAGCACAAGGAAAAAATTCATCACATGTATCATCGCCATTCACTTGTTTCATCATCAACACGCCTGCAAGATCAAGATTATGAATTACAAATTTAATTAGTCGCATATGTTAATTTAATTTTGAACAATATAAATAAGAAAAATTAGATGAATACATACCATAGATACAAATAATGAGAAAAATAGAACAGCGAAAAGATGCACCCAAAATTTTCCATTGAATAATTTTGTGGTGAATAAAGTAGTCCCTTACATTTCTTTTATAATGGTAGAGCCTCAAAGATTATAGCAAGTAAATATCTTCTCAATGAAAAATATTTAATTAACTTGCCAATTGAGAAAGATTTACTTTTGAAGTCAATATATATGAAGAATAATATGGAAAAACTATTAATTGTAACAACAAATATATACATATGAATAATATGGAACACTATTAAATGTAACAACAAATATATACATATGAATAATATGGAAAACTATTAATTGTAACAACAAATATATACATATGAATAATATGGAAAAGTATTAATTGTAACAACAAATATCATATGAGTAATCTGGAAAACTATTAATTGTAGAACCAAATCTTAGATGTACAAAGTATAATTTATTTTCTAAGATTCCTTGCTACAATTAATAATAATTGTTCAAAGAATAATTTATTACAGCAACAATAAGAAGATATTGAGAACTATAAATTGTAACACAAATCCTATGTGTTCAAAGTTTAATTTTTTTTAGATTATACTTTTTCATAAGAATCATAAATTTGAGGGGTATATCATGTTTTTTTTTCCATGTAAAAGATAATATATTTTTTTAAAAAATATTTTTTCAAAAATAAATTGATTTTAAAAGTTTTATGAAACATGCTTTAAAGAAGCAATTCTTTAAAGATTTAGCCAAACAATAATTTGCTCAAAAATGCTTTTTAAAATACGAAGAAGGGCATAAAGTATGCTTAAACTATTAAAATTGGTACAAAAATACTATTCATTATGATGCGCTCTTGAAGTTAACTTTGTAGCCCTTTTATATCTTTATCATAAATGACCCTATTAATTAAATTTATTAGTCTTCTCATTTAATACAAGCACGGTCTAATTCGTTTTTTTACTAAAAAATACAAGCTTACAAAATAATGGTTAAATCATTCAAAATATATACTTTGGTGTAAAAATATAAGATCACATAAAATATTTTCATCAAATTCCACCAAAAGAAAGCCATAACAAAATATTTTCATCAAATTCCACCAAAAGAAAGCCATAACAAAAGGAATGGGGTGGAGTGAAGTTCTTCATGAGTTTTACATTGATTCAAATATGTTAAGCTAGTATATTGTAATATAATTTTACATTTTTTTTGGAAAATCATTTTGAAATATAAAAGTATTCTTAGAATTAAGTAAGAATACTTGATTAAGTAAATAAGGTGAGCAAGTACTAAAAATCATTTGAAGGAGTTCATGTCGGGAAAGGAAATAAAATTCTCTCTAAGTTGAAAGAAATATATGGTCATCTGAAAATTTAGAATTAGAAAGGGACATAAATTCAAAGGAAGTGTTGATGCCCAATTTTGATCATGCACAATATATATTAATCAATTGAGCTTTCTAAATTTCAAACGATTTGAAATAATTGACTTTATAAAATTCAAATATTTTTCAAGTTATTTATATATAGTTTTGTCACTTATTATAATTTTTAAATAATATATGTTTACGTAATTATGTATTTATTTAGTATAGTTTAAGAATATTCAAAAATCATTTAAAAAAAGATTTTGTTTAAATTAATTAGTTTAATTATTTAGTTTATATTTTTGAGCTAACATTTTATAATTAAGTTAATTATTCTATTTCGTTGATATTAAGAAACTCATTAATTAATGGGAAAATTGTATATAATAGCAAACTAATAACCTAAAATAAATGGAGTAGTTAGGGCTTAATTTAATTGTGCTCCATAGCAAACGTTTGCAAAAATTGCCATACGCCTCTCTTCCAAATATCTCGCTCGCCACTCTCCTCCTCCATCTCTCGCTCGCTTCTCACCTTTTATACAAACACAAGTGTATAAAAATTATTTATAATTGTATAAAGCAGAGAAAATTGTATAAATACATATATTTTTGTTCCCCTCTCTCCCCTCTCTCCCCAGATCTCGCTCGCCCTCTCTCCCAAATCTCGCTCGCACCCTCGCCTTTCTCACTTATATAAACAGAAGCGAAATGTATAAATTGAATTTCTGTTTGTATAAAGCGTGAGAAAATTATACATACACATGCAAGTATATATATTTTCGTCCTATAAACTTATAATTATACAATAAAAATACTCCCCTGCCCAATTTCTTTTGCCTTCTCTCTTTTTCTCGTTTTATACAATTTTCAAATTGAATCTAATTTCTCTTTCTCGTTTTATACAATTCGATTCAATTGTATGTTCCTTGTCAAGTCTCTTTGGTCTTTCTCTCTTTCTCATTTTATACAAATTCAAATTGTATATAATCGTTCTATACACTTATAATAATATAATTCGTTTTATACACTTCGTTTTTATACAGTTCTCTGCCTAGGTGTCTTTCTCTTTCTTGTTTTATACACTTCGTTTTATACAATTTGCTTCAACTGTATATGTATAGCGAATCACACAGTTTCTATGTTTGCTATGGAGCGCAATATACAAACTTTGCTATAACATACAAATAAAATTTTTTATTTGCTATATGTAAAAGTTGCCCTTATTTATATTATTTAGTTTTTAATTGAATCACTAATTAGTGCAATTTGGTTAACTTGTTGAATTTATTGGGAACTACAATTGCAATCTATTGGGCCATTTCCTAATTGCAAATCTAACCTATTTTATTGCACCATTTTTGCCCTAAACCCATTTGGGACAAATCAAATTTTGGGCCTTTTATTGTTCCAGCAATCTTACGTCATTAATACGAGATAGGCCTGTTGGGCCGGCTTGGCTTAACCCTAGATTTAATAAGGTTAGGCTACGAATTTTGTAGCCCATTTAAGAAAGGGACTTTTTAGCCCGGCTTGAGTAAGCCTGCTAATTCATTGGCTTGAGAAATATCAGTAGGGCCGACCCATCGGCCAATATAAATTAATTAAAAAATATAATATAATATTAACATTTAAAATAAAAAGATTCCAAACTAAAAACAATTAGTTTATGAAGCACGTGAAATATGATGGTGGTTCATGGAAGACATGAACTTGACTTGGGAAGAAATAAATAAAAGGGTAAAAAAATGATTAATACCGTAAATCTTCACTCAAGAAAGTAACAGAAAACAATAATTATGAAGCACGTGAAATATGATGGTGGTCCGTGGAAGACATGAACTTGACTTGGGAAGAAAATAAAATAAAAGGGTTATAGTAGGTGGTGATGATAAGAATTGGAAAGCTCCGTACGACCCTACCTCCATTTCTTACTATTGCTTAATAATAATAGTATAGACGATGGCCAAGTTAAGGATTTGTTGCACATAGAAAAATAATATTTATTTATTTTTGTTAATGTATTTGAACATTAGTGTCTACTTAAAGCATTCCTGATGTATGCTTCTGTCACGACCAAAAATGGGTGTGATGGCACTCGTCTTATCCCATCAAGACAAGTCAGCCTAAAACCAAATATCTAACAAAGTGCGGAAGTAAATGACAATCCAACAACAATTCCTATTATGAAACCAAGTCATATTAATCCAATCCTCAAAATCAGGTTGTCACGTGCACAAGCCTCTAATGTAAATATTAGAATTGAAATAAAATAGAAGTCTACATGAAGTTGTCTTTCAAGTAAAAACAAAGTCATAAAACTTGAGTAGGAAAGTTTACTGAGATGACAAGCAGCTACCTCACAATCCTCCACAAGATGCCTCGGAAACGAAGAGAATGGAAGGTATCACAAAAAATTCGGGCTCGTAACCTACAAAAATTTGTAGAAGCAAGGGGTGAGTACCAAACCACGCGGTACCCAACAAGCAAACCTCTAAAACACAGTTAAGTGAACCAAATACGGGTACTCCTTACGCCCTATCTAAACCTCCACGCTACAGCCTAACAGTTTACCAAACACATCACTCAATAACCACACTCTATCAGTTTACACATTCTCAATAACAACTCAATATTCAATAGTCACAAGCTTCACAGAGAAACAATCACAAGATCAGCAAAACACATGTTCAAGTTCATCAATAATAGAAATGTGCAATGCCATAGATGCAATGTCAAATATCGTGATGCATGTCTTTCTTAACGATACACACCCGTTGTCTCTCAGTCCGGGACCCATGGGGGACATACCTGTCCGTGCATCTGTCGCGGCGCACGACACGACCCTCGATAATAGTAACCTTCGCGGCGCGCGATACGTCCCTCGAAATATAATATCCATCGCGGCGCGCGATACGACCCTCGAAAATAGTACATCCTCTTACCACAACCATGTCTCAGATACAATGCAAATGACATGCTCAAATGAAAAGGAGGAGATAACATTTGATAAAAAAAACACAATTTGCAACAAGAATGCAAAACACCAACAAATAAACAACAAGTCTCCAAATCATTCTCAACATCACACAAGGAAATACACGAATTTCGTACGCTTAACAAGTTTAGAAATCCACTTGCCTCAAATAGTTGAACAATCACTATGGACTTGAGCCTTTCCTTTTCGTTTTGCTTCCAACTCAAAGCAATCTATTCACATTAATAATCACGATAAAATTTCGGAAATAACAAAACTCATGTTACTATAGGTCTAACCTAAACCCAAAAACTCACTCAAATCTATAATCAAATTCCTAATATTGATGTCAACTAGCTAGATGTCAACTTTCATATTTATTCAAGTTTCAAGCTTAGGTAAGTCTTCATTCATTAACCTAATATTAATAATATTCATAAAAACAATACACATAATATTAACTACTCATTTCAATAAAACAAACTTGAATTATAATGTTATAATTATAAGAAGAATCCGATAAAAAAAAAATGATTAACTACCACTTTATAATATATTTTATGAAAATAAACCAATTTCCCCTTCTTCTGTATTCCCATTCCAATTCAATTTTATTTTATTTTCTTTCAGGAACCACACTAAACAAACCATTAATTTCCATTCATGTTATAATATTTATGACAATTGTTTTGTCTTTTCCTTCTTTTTTTTTCTTTGTTTAGCAATACATACTAATTGTCTATTATAAAATCAATCAACTAATCACATAAATCACTAAATAACAACTAACAAATTGATTTCAATATATCACAATTTCCAACAATTCACGGATTTATCATTCCATATTAGGTTCAACTTGGCAACCACTACTTATTATTATAAACATATATAAGTACCTATATAATATTGCTATATACATACATAAATTTTCTCTGCCAAAAGCTTATTCCAAATCTCCAAACCCCAAATTCAATTCTAATATAATATTAATATATATGTATATATATTTGCACAACAATTAATGATGTATGCAAATCAATTAATGCTGCAGTCATATGAGAAATTAGAAACGCTTCAGTTGAATTTTTTTTCTTACGAGAAGTCGTGGAGCAGTTCGTCCCCTTCTTCTCTGTTCACGCCGCAAGCAGGTTAGTTTTCTGCTCCTCTTCCTTTTCTTTTCTAAATTAATTAAGTACTAAAAGTGATAGGTTTTACCCACATATTTTAGTAAATATAGTCTAAAGGGTATAGGGTCTTAAATAAATTATTACTTTAGCCCATAAACTATCGATTAATTAACTTAAGTTAAATAAATATTCAAAATTCTAAAGAGGAGCTTTTGGGTCATTACATTATCCACCACTAAAAATCATGTTCGTCCTCGAACATGGAGTAAAAGTAATTACCTGATGCTTCAAAAAGTTGAGGATATCTGGCACGCATGTCAGACTTTGTCTCCCAAGTTGCTTATGTTACTGAACGGTGCTTCCTTTGCACCTTCACTGAAACAAGATCCTTGGTCCTAAGCTTTCAGATTTGCCTGTCCAATATAGCTATAGGCTCCTCCTCATATGTCAAGTCTGGACCCAGCTCCATAGAATTGAGTGAAATCACATGAGATTCATCCGAAATATACTTCCGAAGCATAGATACATGGAAAAACAGGATGAACTGCCGACAAACTAGGTGGAAAGGCCAACTTATAGGCCACCTCTCCCACTTGGCTCAAAATCTCAAAAGGTCCAATGAACCTAGGGCTAAGCTTGCCCTTCTTTCCAAACCTCATCACACCCTTCATGGGTGATACTCGGAGCCAAACATGATCACCCTCCAACACTAAGGCTCTAATTTCCGGTCTGCATAACTCTTCTGTCGACTCTGGGCTGTCAACAGTCTATACTGAATCATACGGACTTGTTCCATAGCATCTCTAAGCAAGTCTGTATCCAAAGCGTCCATCTCCGCCGAATCAAACCAACCAATAGGAGATCTACACCGTCTACCATACAATGCCTCAAATGGGGCCATTTGGATACTAGAGTGATAACTGTTATTATAGGCGAACTCCGCTAAGGGTAAATGTCGATCCCATCTTGCACCAAAATCGATCACACACACTCGAAGCATATCTTCCAATACCTGAATGGTCCGCTCAGATTGACCATCTGTCTGAGGGTGAAATGCCGTACTCATATCTAACTGAGTACCCAGACCATGTTGTTATTCCTTCCAGAAGTGAGAAGTAAATAGTGAACCTCGATCTGATATGATAGAAACAGGAACTCCATGTAGTCGCACAATCTGACTGATATATAGTTCGGCTAACTTTTCTGCGGTATACTTTACCCGAACCGGGATGAAGTGGGCAGACTTGGTAAGCCTATCAACAACAACCCAAATGGAGTCATAACCACCCACTGTGGTAGGCAAACCCACAACAAAGTCCATAGTAATCCGCTCCCACTTCTAAGTAGGAATAGGCATCCTCTGAGATACACCCCCGGGCCGCTGGTACTCACACTTGACCTGCTGGCAAGTCAGACCCTCGAAACAAAGTCTGAAATATCTATCTTCATCCCACACCACCAGTAATGCTGACTCAGATCATGATACATCTTCGCCTCTCCCGGATGGATGGAATACCGAGTATAATGGGCCTCCTCAAGAATCAATCTAATCAAATCGCCTGTCCTGGGCACACAAATTCTGCCTCCGATCCGCAAGACACCATCAGAATCAAGGACAGCCTCCTTAGCTTCCCCTCTTAATACTTTGTCTCGAATGAGACATAATTTTTCATCATCAAATTGGTGTGCACGGATTTGCTCGACTAAAGAAGACCGAGCCTCAATAAAAGCAATCATCCCATCACTCTCTTCTGAAATCTGCAAGCGGACAAGACTGTTAGCTAATATCTGCACATCTCTAGCCAATGGTCTCTCCTCAATACTAAGCGCTGCAAGACTCCCAGCTAGGAGTCTTCCTACTCAGAGCATGGCCACAACATTGGCCTTTCCTGGATGATACAGAATGGTCACATCATAGTCCTTCAGCAACACAAGCCATCTCCGTTGCCTCAAGTTCAAATCCCTCTGGCTAAAGATATACTGAAGACTCCGATGATCAGTGAAGATCTCACAATGCACTCCATACAAATAATGACGCATAACTTAAGTACAAATACCACAGCCGCCTAACTCCAGATCATGAGTAGGGTAGTTCTTCTCATGGGACTTCAATTGCCTAGAAGCATAAGCAATCACTTTCCCCTTCTGCATCAACACACCACCCAAACCAACTCCTGAAGCATCACAATACACAGTAAAGTCTACACCTTCCTCAGGTAGAGTCAACACAGGAGCAGAAGTCAACAAAGTCTTGAGCTTTTAAAAGCTCTCCTCACACTCATCAGACCACTGAAAACCCACATACTGTCGAGTCAATCTAGTCAATGGAGCTGCAATAGTAGAGAAACTCTGAACAAATCGTCGATAATAGCCTGCCAATCCCACAAAACTCCTAAATCTCAGTAGGTGTAGTAGGTCGCGTCCAGCCCTAACTGCCTCAATCTTGGCCGGATCTACTCTAATACCCTCTTTGGACACCACGTGTCCCAAGAATGTCACAGAAGTAAGCCAGAACTCACACTTTGAGAACTTGGCATACAACTTCTCTTCTCTCAACCTCTGAAGTACAATCCTCAGGTGTCGGACATGGTCCTCTTCAGTCTTAGAGTAAACCAAGATGTCATCAATGAAAACAATCACAAAAGAATCAAGGTATGGTCGAAACACCCCATTCATAACTCCATGAATGCTGCAGGGGCATTAGTCAATCCGAAGGACATCACTAGAAACTCATAATGCCCATACCGGGTCCGAAAAGCTGTCTTAGGGATATCTGATGCCCTAATCTTCAACTGATGATACCCAGACCTCAAATCATTCTTAGAGAACAATGATGCTCCCTGTAACTGATCAAATAAGTCATCAATACGCGGAAGAGGATACTTATTCTTCACTGTACTTTGTTCAACTGTCTGTAATCAATACACATCCTCATAGTTCCATCCTTTTTCTTCACAAACAATACAGGGGCACCCCAAGGTGATACACTAGGGAGAAAAAAAACCCTTACTCAATAAATCTTGCAATGATCCTTCAATTCTTTCAACTCTGCTGGGGCCATACGATATGGAGGTATAGAAATAGGCTTAGTGCCCGGCTCCAAATCAATAGCAAAATCGATATCCCTATCGGGAGGAACACCTGGAAGATCAGAAGGAAATATATCGAGAAACTCCTGAACCACGGGAACAGAGTCCATGGAGGTGGTTCAACACTAGTATCCCGAATAAATGCTAAGTAAGACAACACCCCCTCTCCACCAATTTCTGAGCACGGATAAAAGAGATGACCTTGCTAGGATAAGAACCACTAGCACTCTTCCACTAACCCTCGGAATACACCAGGCATTGATAAAGTCACAGTCTTAGCATTACAATCAAGGACAGATGATAAGGAGAAAGCCAATCCATACCCAAGATAACATCAAAGTCTACCATCCCAGAATGATTAAGTCTACCCAAGTGTCATACCCAGCCAATGAAATAAGACAGGATCGATATACTCGATCCACCACTAAGGGCTTACCCACGGGTGTAGAAACACGAATAGGTACAATCATGATATCACATATCATATCAAATTAGCAGCAAAATACGTAGACACATAAGAGAATGTAGACCTGGATCAAACAACACAGACGCAGGTCGATGACATACTGGGATGATACCTGTAATAACAGCATCGGAGGTCTCCGCCTCAGGTCTCCCGGGGAAAGCATAGCAGTGGCCTCCTCGTCCACCTCCATCCTGGGTGGTACCTCTACCCCCACTCTGCTGAGCTGCAACACCACTACTAGAAACTCTATCACCTCTACCTGACTGAAATCTGCCACGACCTCTACCCTGTGGTGCTGGTGGTCTAGTCTGGAATGAAGAATTAGGTCGAGGCCCACCACGACCCCTTTGTGAAGTACACTGCCGCACTAGATGATCGGGATCTCCACAAGTAAAACAAAATTCTGACCTGGGAACTGTTTTGTGGACCCTGAAAACCCACTATAATTTCCTCGCCCTGTAGGTCGCTGCTGTGAACCGTACGAGCCCTGAACCGGTTCATAAGAACCCCTAGATGTCTGGCCAGCCTAAAATGTCAGCATAGATGCATGAATAGGTCCCCCTGCTGAAAAGAACCACTCACTCTCTGTGATCCCCTACCTCCAGATGAGGCACCCTGAAACTGACCTGATATACGAGCTCTTTTAGGGTCCCCAAACTCCTCTCTCTCCATCAATTCCGCCTCTTTGGCGGCGCTCACAATGGACTGGAAAGAAATCCCCTCCCTAGATGTCCGAAACACAGCTGACCTGATAGAGAAAGTCAATCCCCTCACAAATCTGCGGACCCTCTCTGTCTCATTTGGAATAATGGCCAACGCATGCCTAGACAACTAGCAAAAACGCGCCTCATACTCTGTAACCGATAAACCATCCTGTTTCAGACTCTCAAACCTCAAGCGACTCACGCTCCATGGGATAAAACGATCTTGGAATGCACTAGCAAACTGCTCCCAAGTCACTGGAGGAGATCCAACTGGCAACCCCCCGAATAAGTCCTCCACCAGTCTCTCGCTGGTCCACGAAGCTGTAGTGTAGCATATCAAACCCCATGTGACTCAGCTAATCCAACCACCTCTAGTAACTCTTGGCAGGTAGTTAGAAACTCATGAGCGTCCTCGCTTTTCCCACCCTGAAACTGAGGTGGGTCCATCTTTCGAAATCTCTCATACCTACGCTGCTCATCCTCTGTCAGAACAACCATCGATGCAACTTGACCCCCAACTGTTGGTGCAACCTCATTCTGAACAGCGGGATCTAGTGGTAGTTGCCCCACCGCATCCTGAACAACTGGATCTTGTTGCTGCTCTTGGGTCTGAGCCCCCTCTCTAGTACGAGAGTCATGTGGTGTGGTAGTTGCACCACCACCCTGAGAAAATCCCTCTAGCACACTTAACACCCTCAATAGTGTATCCTGAAGCAAAGGTGTGACTACATGATCTGGAGGAACCTGGTCCTCTCTGTCATCAATCTGAGGTTCTGTAGAGACCTCTCTAGCACGACCTCTCACTGGTGTTGCTCCACGTCCACGACCTCTGACTACTGTCGTACTACTAGCACGACCTCTAGCTCGAGATCTACCCCTACCTCTAGCTGGGGCCTCAACAACTGCCTCGGGAAGTGCCTCCCCTCTACCACCAGTAACATTATTTCTAGTCCTCGTCATCTGTCAAAAGAGTATACAACAACTCAGTACTAAAGAAGGTGACTACAAACGATGAGAAAGAATGAACAAAAAGAAATTTCCTAGTAATCCTCGTAGCCTCTCAAAGATAAGTACAGACGTCTCCGTACTAATCCTTGAGACTCTACGTAGACTCGGCTTGTATACACGTGAGACCTATGAACCTGGGGCTCTGATACCATTTTTGTCACGACCCAAAAATGGGTGTGATGGAACTCGTCTTATCCCACCAGGACAAGTCAGCCTAAAACCAAATATCTAACAAAGTGCGGAAGTAAATGACAATCCAACAACAATTCCTATTATGAAACCAAGTCATATTAATCCAATCCCCAAAATCAGGTTGTCACGTGCACAAGCCTCTAATGTAAATATTAGAATTGAAATAAAATAGAAGTCTAACATGAAGTTGTCTTTCAAGTAAAAACAAAGTCATAAAACTGGAGTAGGAAAGTTTGCTGAGATGACAAGCAGCTACCTCACAATCCTCCACAAGATGCCTCGGAAACGAAGAGAATGGAAGGTATCACAAAAATCCGGGCTCGTAACCTAAAAATTTGTAGAAGCAAGGGGTGAGTACCAAACCACGGGGTACCCAACAAGCAAACCTCTAAACACAAGTTAAGTGAACAAAATACGGGTACTCCTTACGCCCTATCTAAACCTCCACGCTACAGCCTAACAGTTTACCAAACACATCACTCAATAACCACACTCTATCAGTTTACACATTCTCAATAACAACTCAATATTCAACAGTCACAAGCTTCACAGAGAAACAATCACAAGATCAACAAAACACATGTTCAAGTTCATCAATAATAGAAATGTGCAATGCCATGAGATGCAATGTCAAATATCGTGATGCATGTCTTTCTTAACGATACACACCGCTTTGTCTCTCAGTCCGGGACCCATGGGGGACATACCTGTCCGTGCATCTGTCGCGGCGCACGACACGACCCTCGATAATAGTAACCTTCGCGGCGCGCGATACGTCCCTCGAAATATAATATCCATCGCGGCGCGCGATACGACCCTCGAAAATAGTACATCCTCTTACCACAACCATGTCTCAGATACAATGCAAATGACATGCTCAAATGAAAAGGAGGAGATAAACATTTGATAAAAAAGCACAATTTGCAACAAGAATGTAACCACAAACAAAAAAACAACAAGTCTCGAAGTCATTCTCAACATCACACAAGGAAATACACGAATTTCGTACGCTTAACAAGAGTTTAGAAATCCACTTGCCTCAAATAGTTGAACAATCACTATGAGACTTGAGCCTTTCCTTTTCGTTTTGCTTCCAACTCAAAGCAATCTATTCACATTAATCATCACAATAAAATTTTGGAAATAACAAAACTCATGTTACTATAGGTCTAACCTAAACCCAAAAACTCACTCAAATCTATAATCAAATTCCTAATATTGATGTCAACTAGCTAGATGTCAACTTTCATATTTATTCAAGTTTCAGGCTTAGGTAAGTCTTCATTCATTAACCTAATATTAATAATATTCATAAAATACAATACACATAATATTTAACTACTCATTTCAATAAAACAAAACTTGAATTATAATGTTATAATTATAAGAAAAATCGATAAAAGAAAAAATGATTAACTACCACTTTATAATATATTTATGCAAATAAACCAATTTCCCCTTCTTCTGTATTCCCATTCCAATTCAATTTTATTTTATTTTCTTCCAGGAACCACACTAAACAACCCATTAATTTCCATTCATGTTATAATATTTATGACAATTGTTTTGTCTTTTCCTTCTTTTGTTTTTCTTTGTTTAGCAATACATACTAATTGTCTATTATAAAACCAATCAATTAATCACAATTAATCACTAAATAACAACTAACAAATTGATTTCAATATTATCACAATTTCCAACAATTCACATGATTTATCATTCCATATTTAAGGTTCAACTTGGCAACCACTACTTATTATTTAAACATATATAAGTACCTATATAATATTGCTATATACATACATAAATTTTCTCTACCAAAAGCTTATTCCAAATCTCCAAACCCCAAATTCAATTCTAATATAATATTAATATATATATGTATATATGTGCACAACAATTAATGATTGTATGCAAATCAATTAATGCTGCAGTCATATGAGAAATTAGAAAAGCTTCAGTTGAATTTTTTTTTTTCTTACGAGAAGTCGTGGAGCAGTTCGTCCCCTTCTTCTCTGTTCACGCCGCAAGCAGGTTAGTTTTCTACTCCTCTTCCTTTTCTTTTCTAAATTAATTAAGTACTAAAAGTGATAGGTTTTACCCACATATTTTAGTAAATATAGTCTAAATGGTATAGGGTCTTAAATAAATTTTCACTTTAGCCCATAAACTATCGATTAATTAACTTAAGTTAAATAAATATTTAAAATTCTAAAGAGGAGCTTTTGGGTCATTACAGCTTCAAGTTAATTTTTCTTTGTATTCAAGTTTATTAGAGTAGTTTATTAAGTAGAGGAGAATATATGTCGTATGATCACTCAACTTTGCAAAGTTTATTTAGAAAGTCATTTAATTTGTTTTTTAACTCAAAAGTCACTCAATTATTGGTGTTTCACTTAAAAAGTTACTTTACTATTTATGTTTCACTTACAAAGTTACTTAATCAATTTAAACAATTTTTTCATTAAATTTTGTAAAATACAAAAAAAACATTTAAAAATAAATAAATAAGATGCTTATTTTAATTATTGTTTTGTACTACCTTTTCGGATAATGTACAAGTACTCCCTCAATCTATGCCCGAAATCTTAGAGACTCACTGTACTATACAAAAGTCCTATTTGTTAGGCTGTACTATTTATTCTCCATTTATTCTCTGTAACAAAAAATACTCTGAATAATAATATATACCCCACTGCCGTGGAAGTTTACTTACGGGGTGTTACCACGAAATATTGGTTTCTCTCTTTCTCTCTCTAGATCTCTCATCTCTTTCTCTTGAAAGTTCTTGTGTTCTTCATTCATCAAGTGTGTGTGTGGATTCGATCCTAACACTATTACCTCCCTGAACTTATTTTATTAATAATTTCTACCCTTTTGGCCTACGTGACACTATCTTGTGGGTCCAACGTTTTTGACTTTTTTTTCAAGCTAGTGCCACGTAGAACGAAAAGGGATAGAAAATTACTTATAAAATAAATTCATAGTTTTTTTTATATACATATATTTTTATTTTTAAATCAAATGTTGTTAGCTTGGTATCTTGTTTATCCCGGAAAATATTTGGTTTAGATTGAAATATTGCTTGTTATACAGAGAGCGTAAAATATGTATATTAAGGCTACTATCCAAATGTATTGTTGCCATCCATATATACCGGTCCATTTGTTTAATTCTGCCTTATTCATGAGCTTCATCATTTTCAGCATGAATACTATTTTTTTTTCTTTTTCTCGTTTCATGTGATTCGGATTGAGTTCATGGGACTCTAGTGATTTTTCTTTCCATCATGTTGGTCCATAAAAGCTTGATAACGACTTCATCGAGTCAACCCATAGAAATAGACGAATAGGTTCTCCAAAGGTGGAGAATATGAAGCCATTCGAAAAACTGAAGTCTTGCGGCCAAAAGCTCATATTTTGTTATCTTATGTCGTATTTTGCTATTTATAGACTTAAGCCTTGTAAAGTTTCCTTATTATTACTTTGAATAGTTTAGGACAGGTTGCAAAATCGAGTGGGCCTAAGGTCCACAAACAAAGGGTCCAAATAACGGTCTAGAAAGACAGATAATCCAGGTTTGGATCCAACTCTCTCTCTCTCTTATGTTCGTTTATCTATTTGCTTATATTTGCCATTTGTTTTAAGGTTAAAGAATCCAAATTCCCACAAACGCTGTTGTAATGTTTTAATAATTTAAAATTGAATCAAGATTAATAGTTTTAATATAATTTTCTCAAGTTAAATGTTTCACCGAGATAAAAAGCTAAGTATTCATTTCCAAACAACTATATAAAAAAAAATTATCCCAAAACAATTGTAAGTTAAACAAATTTTTAGCCAATGAGTTAGTTGTCGGATAACCGTAATTAAGCGGAACGTCTTAGGTGCTTTAATAACCTTCCTAAGACGTTAATAAGAATCTCCGAACCCTCTTAAATATTTTCAAATGATTTTGTCTATTTAAATCTTTTAAAAATAAAGATTTTTTTAATTTTTCTCAAAATTAAGTGGCGATCCTAAAAAATTGAAAACTCTTTAAAACACATGTTTATTCCTTTTTTTTTCGATAAAAACAATAGTCACTCCACATTTCTTTTATAATGGTAGAGCCTCAAAGATTTATAGCAAGTAAATCTCTTCTTAATGAAAAATGTACAATTAACTTACCGATTGAGAAAGATTTACTTTTGAAGCCAATATATATAAGGAATATGGAAAACTATTAATTGTGACAACAAATATATACATGAATAATATGGTAAACTATTAAATGTAGAACCAAATATTAGGTGTACAAAGTATAATTTATTTAGTTCTCTTAGATTCTTTGCTAAAATTAATAATAATTGTTAAAAGAATAATTTATTGTAGCGACAATAAGAAGAATATGAAAACTATTAATTGTAACAACAAATCCTATATGTTCAAATATATATATATATATATATATATTTAGTTTTCCATTAAAATCGTAAATTTGAGGGGTATATCATGTCTTCTTTCCATGTAAAAGATAATAGATTTTCTGGAAAAAAAATTTGAAAAAATATTTCTTAAAAATAAGTTGATTTTAAGGGGTTTTATGAAACATGCTTTAAAGAAGCAATTATTTAAAAATTTGGCCAAACAATAGTTTGCTCATAAGTGTTTTTTAAAATTCGAACAAGGGTATAAAATATGCTTAAACTTTAAAATTGGTACAAATATATTATTTATTATGATTGTTCACAAAATGCTCTTGAAGTTGACCTTTATAGCTCTTTATATCTCTATCATAAACGACTCTATTAATTAAATTAATTAATACAAACATGATCTAATTTTTATTAAAGAAGTAAAAGTGTCCAAATGGACTCATTTGGAGGAGTTCATGCCGGGAAAGGAAATATAATTCTCTCTAAGTTTGAAAGAATATATGGTCATTTGAAAATTTAGAATTAGATTAGGGACTCAAATTTCAAAGCAAGTGTTGACACCCAATTTTGACCATGCACAATATATATTAATCAGCAAGCTCTTAAATTTCAAATGTTTTGAAATAATTGGCTTCATAAAATTCAAGTATTTTTCAAGTTAATTTTTATATAGTTTTTTTTCACTTTTTATGATTTTTAAATAATATTTATGTCTTTACGTAATTATGTATTTAATTAGTGTAGTTTATGAATATTCAAAAATCGTCTAAAAAGATTAATTAGTTCAATTATTCAATTGTTTATATTTTGAATTAACACTTTATAATTAAGTTAACTATTTTTTTCGTTGACATTAAAATGCTCAATAATTAATTTATGTTAATTCGTCTTATTTAATTTTTAACTGAATCACTAATTAGTTCAATTCGGTTAACTTGTTGAATTTATTGGGGAGCTACAATTGAGTTTAGTGGCCAATAGTCCAAAAGTATGATTAGGCCCAAAATCTAGCCCAGACGTACAGAAAACCAGACATGGGCCTAGTCGATTCAATTTTTCTCGCCAGACATCCATACTGAACTAATTTTCTGAAAGTTAATTAATTAAACACTCACTTCCTATGATATTAAAATATATATTTTTTTCCAAAGTATTCAACTTAGGTAACATTCAAGTTTCCCTTTAAAATGATCTCAACTATAAAATGGTTCAATTTGAGTTAAGTCAAATTATTTTTAGTCAAATAGTTAATTATAGGATAATCGCGTGTTAGCGAACATTTCGGATGCTTTGAAATCATTCCGAAATGCTAATATCAATCCTCGAATCCCTTTATAAGTTTTCACTAGATTGTTGTTTTAATCTCTTGAAAATGAACAATTTTTCTTAATTTTACTTAATTGAAAATAATTAAACTCTCTTTAAATCCCAATAAAACAAGAAGCAAAGACGAAAAGTGATAATTAATAGTATTATCATACATTACGCCAACGACGTGCATTTTAAGAAGAGAAAAGACATAAAGACACCATCAAAGTAGTCCCATATTTGCATAAAAACCCTTAACTTTCAAAGTGACCTATCACCCCACCGAACTATTTAATATCTTTGTAAATGGATCCTTTCGACCCATTCCCTCATGTATGTAGTGGAGCGTGTTGCTCACTCCCTATGATATGATTCAACCTGTCACGACCCTATTCTTTGAGCAAAAGTCTTCTTCTTTCCTTTTCTTCTCTGTTTGGCATGTATCTTCAAGAAATTCTCGTTCTTTTTCTTCATTCAGATTTTTAATTCAGTTATATATGGAGTTAGGTGACAACAAGATTTTGAATATGTGATTGCTTTTAGTTGTAACCCTTGTCGTAGCAAAGCCATGTCTGCACTAATAATGTCTAAATCTAAGTAGCGTTTGCCTCCAATAATTAAGGCATGGTCTATTGTTGGTGGATTTAGACAGGAGTATCCAAAGCTCGGGAGTGTTTACTCTGAATTTATTGAACAAGAAATCACACTCTTCATTGCCCTAAAAGTTTCTGCACATTTTTTCAAAGCTCCAATCGTAGCCAACAGTGGTATCTTATTTTCTTGGAGAAGATGATGAAGTCGTCAAACAGAGAATATCAATGTTGATTTTGCTATGAAAAAAACATGAAATCAAAAAATTAGGGTTACCAACGATTATTTTGGTTTAAATTTGGGGAATATGACATAAATTGATTAAATACTTAATAATAAAGAAAAAATAATGACACATGACGCTTTTAATTGGTCCATGGCAGTGAATATATTGCATGATGCACCTCATGTGCGTGGTAACAACCCAGACTAGAAAATGGATTAAAATGACTCATTTACAAAGATATTAAATAGGTATATGGGGTGATAGGACAATTTAAAAAATATCTTTATACGAATATAAGATAATTTTAATGGTACCTTTATGTCTTCCCTTTCTTATAATATGTAACACTACTATACATGATACATGACCATAAAACTTATCTAGATACCGTCTGTACTTGTCAGTAGCAACAAGGTAAGGTAACTAACTGATAATATCATATATCTTTCAACCATCGTCATTTAAAAAATGCATACTCTTATCTAATTGATAATAAAATTCCCATTAAAGAACTTTGTATTGCTCACCCAAAACTAATACAGTGAAAAGTGAAAATTGGAATATTAATGCATGGATAGTTGAGGTGACAGACAAATAAGTTAATGAAATCATAGCTTATTTAACTCACTAAGTTTAGGTTGATTATTGACCTTCCTCTCATCAAAGTTTGGGCTAGTATCTTACTTAATATTTATGAAAAATATAATCAATTTTTTTATTTGATATATTATATATAATCCTAATATTAAAAAATAATAATTTTACAAGATATTATAATAGAAAATCAAATAAAATAATTAAAAATTAATAGAGTTGAATGTTTTGGATCATGACATGCATTTTCACTTTATTTCAGGTTAAGTAACTTTTGAAGTAATTATTAATTCATCCAATATTTAGTAACTCAATTATTTTTATCTATTTAAATTCAATTTAATCGGCCCCATCAGTCACTAAAGAGTGAAGAAAGGGACATAAAAAAGGCAGTGATGTAGAAAGAAGTATGTGGGTGTTATTATATCGAAAAAGCAAAAGCACTAAAAGAGATTACTTTAAATGTAATTACAATGAATTTTGTGTTAATATTCATTTGTGATAGTAAAGACATGCACCTTGATAGTTGTTTTTTATTTTGGCATGTGCAATTAATATTAGTGAACAAATGATTAACTTGTGCATGTGACACTTATATATATAAAAGTAATTAATAGCTCAACAAAAACTCCTAAAAAAGTTCATGATTTTCTATTTAATTACAAACTATGCCTGCCATTAAGAATATGGTGGGTCTACCTTTTGTTTTTTCATTAATTTCAAAAGACATGGGTCTCATATATTAAATATTTTTCACCTTTTTATTGTCATACATGTATATTCTCCCTATTTAATTTTATTTGTATGTTATATAAGAATATTTTTTTATTTTTATCTATTCGTTTTCATATATTAAAAACATCGACTATACAATAATTTTTTGTTTTAAGAACACTCTTTTCAATTAAATTACACATTATGCCTAAATAAATATATTATTTGAAAATTACGTAAAATATACTATAAATTATATTATTGGTTATTAGTATTATTATAAAATACAATTTAAAATAAAAAAATACATATTAAATATTTAATTGACTCATAAAATTCATTCAGTGCCATATAAATTAAAATACTGCAAAGTAACATACATAATTGAAAAATTATATAAAATATATTGTAAATTATAATAATTAATAATTTAAATATCATAAAATAAGACTTTAATTTAATTAAATTATGTCTTTAATTTAGTCATAATCTGCTAGGTTCTGACCCATAACGCTGAACCAGGCCCTTGCTTTATTTAAGAAATTTAGATAAATCCCTAAAAGTCCACGTAGATCCACCCATATCAGCTATTGTATGTGAATTTGTGATTAGATATAAACAATTACGTGGCAAAGTATAATCACTTTACGAGGTAGTATAATCTCTTTGATGGTCTTAAATTTTTAGTACAGTTAAATCTCTATGATACTTAATTACTTCTCTATTTTTAAATTGACATACTTATTAAATAATTAATAATTACATAATAAATTTATTATTTTATCTCTATCAATTATTAAGTGGATGAATTAAAAATTAGAGATTTTTAAAAAAATTATACTTTTTAAAAGTAATTAATTAAGAATATAAAACTTTATTATTTTTTATTTATTAAAATAATAAGTAATTAAATATAATTAAAAAATAAATAAAAAATTAAAACACAGACGGAGTACTAAAGTAGAATATGATAATTTGCGGTTGACTCGTATTGAACAATGGAAAAAGTGGAAAACCATACTGAAAGAAAGAAAAAAAAACAATTAAAGAAAGCAAATCAACAGGACAAATTAATGGAAAATTATTCTTTCACATGTCACTAGCATCCAATTTCTTCTTTAATTTCTTCCCACCAAACAACCCACTAGGTCTATCTTTTCATAATTTTTTTTTTAAAAAAAAACTGTAAATAATAATAATTAATTGATACAAAAACTTTTGATTTTTTTTTTGGTAAATTAGTAACAGAATGAGGTTTATGAAAAACATGGTGGTGGAACCTTTGTCACGATGAGTCTACCGTGCACGATATAAATTTAATCTTGATAATATTGATAAATATGAAATCAAGATAATTCATCTTGATAATATTGATAAATATATAAGATGATGTGACATTAAATGTCTCATATAGTGAATCATTGCTTATGAAAATAAAGATTCATATGTTGATCTGAAATATGATATTTTAATACAAACATAATTGTATGAATCAAACTAATAAGTTATTATCAATTTTCTGTTATTTGATTTATGGTCAGGGACCAAATAGTTTTCATCTGATAATTTTGATGTGCAATATATGATTAATGAATACTATGATGCACAAAGATAGATTCTCTAAAAGATTTAGATATATGTTAGGTTGTCTAACATAAGGGGGAGATTAGAAGCAACACAAAAGTTGTAAATACTTCTATTGAATGTCCCTTAAAGATAAAGTCTATGACATACATGAAGCATGATAGACTAATCAATTCTAAATAAGATAATCCTTGAAAAAGGGGAGGATCAAAGAATCAAAATGATCATAATAAGGAGACAATGTGCTCTTGGAGAGCCTACGACATAACACTTTATGAAACCTCATGAGAGGGATAGCTACCTAAAAATAATGAAGTGATGAGATCTCAATAAGTTTTGTTGTATTGTGAATCGTTACAAAATGATATATCGTCGACGATATATTTGATACAATAGTGCGCAATACTGTAAAAGATTATGAGAATATGAATTCTACATCTATTAAAGCATGTTTGTGTAGAAATAATTATCAAGTGAAAAGTGAAATAATGCATCTTGGTAAGCGTAAAACCTATTTGACTTGCAATCTAGGCACTAGAAAAGATGTCATACATCTAATATTGAATGTTGTTACTTGACAAAATTAAATATCCAATGGGTTCAAAATCTAAAGCATATACAAGTTTTTGGAAAACTTGTTTATCATCCTCATAAGGATTAAATCGATTCAAAATGCATGAAACATATACAAATATTGTTATGCAAGTTGATAACTAGAATTGGAACTCTTGCAGAATTTTCAAAGGCAATAGATTATTGCTTAAAGAATTTAAAGTAAGGAACTTGCAGAAATATTTGATCTTGAAGAGAAGATTCAAAAAGCAGATAGAAGAAATCATATTTCGTCAAGATTTTTCTACACTAATGAGCTACCAAGAATGGTGGTATCAACATGTAAAAGGTCTGTTCAAGTAATACTATAGTTGATTTATTCACTATGTCTCTACCAACTACAACTTTCAAGAAGATGGTGCACAAGCTTGGAAAACGAAGATTCTAGTCTCTGAATTGATGTTGTCATTAGAATGAGTTAATGCGCGATGTACTCTTTTTTTCTCACAAGGTTTGTCCCACTGGATTTTCCTTGTAAGGTTTTTAATGAGGCATTCATAATGCGTATTATTAGATATGTGTACTCTTTTTCCTTCACTAGATCTTTTTTCCCACTGGATTTTATCTAGTAAGGTTTTAACGATGCACATAATCTATCGACATTCAAGGGGGAGTGTTATAAACAATTTGTATTATAGTGAATGTCTAATTATGTGGAGTCCTTATAAGATATGGTTAGGAATCCTACTTGGGAACCAAATAAGGTTTTCCCTGTAAATAAAGGATTTTCCTTCAGTGTAAAAAAGATTTGTGAAAGATCTATGAATCCTGAATATAGTATGAATAAGAGGTTTTTTCTCTTCTCCCTACTTTCTTCAAAATAGTTTAAAGGATAATTTGGTCATTGCCAAGGGACACAACTAAATTGCAAGATAAACTTGCTTAGAAAATTTGTACTTCTTGCTTTGTTATTTGGAGCTCAACAAAACTCTTTAAAAAGACCATGCTTTTCTATTTAATTACAAACTATGCCTGCCATTAAGAATATGGTGGTCCTACTTTTTTTTTTCTCATTAATTTCACAAGACATGGGTTTCATATTAAGTATTTATTACCTTTTTATTGTCATACATGTATATTCTCCCTATTTAATTTTATTTGTATGCTATATAAAAATATTTTTTATATTTTTATCTATTCATTTTTCATATATTAAAAAACATCGAATGTACAATATTTTTTATAAAAAAGAACTTTTCAATTAAATTACACATTATGTCTAAATAATATATATTATTTGAAAATTACGTAAAATATACTATAAATTATTCTATTGGTTATTAGTATTATTATAAAATACAATTTAAAAATAAAAAATGCATATAAAATATTTAATTGACTCTTAAAATTCATTCAGTGCCATATAAATTAAAATACTGCAAAATAACATACATAATTGAAAAATTACATAAAATATATTATAAATTATAATAATTAACAATTTAAATATCATAAAATAAGACTTTAATTTAATTAAATTATATCTTTAAAATTTTAGTCATATGCTAGGTTCTGAACCCATAACCGCTGAACCAGGCCCTTTGCTTTATTTAAGAAATTTAGATAAATCCCTAAAAGTCCCATATCAGCCTATTGTATGTGAATTTGTGATTAGATATAAACAATTACGTGGCAACAACCCACTAGGTCTATCTTTTCATAATTTTTTTAAAAAAAAACTGTAAATAATAATAATTAATTGATACGAAAACTTTGAATATTATTTTTTTGGTAAATTAGTAACACAATGAGGTATATGAAAAACATGGTGGTGGAACCTTTGTCACGATGAATCTACCGTGCACGATATAAATTTAGTCAAAATTTTGATATAAATTTTAAAAATCATGAAAAACCAAAATAAGAAATGAGTTACGATGAAGAACAATAAAAATAAACATAACAAAGCAAGATTTTTCTTGGGTTTTAAAAACAAAATTTCAGATTTTAAAAAAGCAAATAAAGAAGAGAAGGGAATATTAATAATTGGTTACGTGGGGTCCATATATCTATTAAAAGGTATTAAAATAAAAAAGCATCAAATGAAATGTTTGGTTATAAATGGTGATGATTCCTTTGCCAAAAATAACAGAACTCAATATGTTTTCTTTCTTTTTGTTTGCTCAAATTTGAATACAATATTCCTCAAAGGAGTGGTCACAAAAATTCATGAGGACTTTGTTGTGGCACGAATTTGGTGAAAATATTTGTTATGTGATTCATTAATTTTTTTTTTCTTACACCAAAATATATTTGTTTTGACTATTATTTTGTAAGCTTATCTTTTTTACTGAAACGAATTAGATCTTGCATGTGTTAAATGAGAAGTAATTAATAGGGCCGTTAATGATAAAGATATAAAAGGACTAGAAAAGTTTAATTGAAAGAGCATTAATTTTGTTGGCAATATCATAATTAAATGGTCACTTTACGAGGTAGTATAATCTCTTTGATGGTCTTAAATTTTTAGTACAGTTAAATCTCTCTTATACTTAATTACTTCTCTATTTTTAAATTGACATACTTATTAAATAAATTAATAATTTACATAATAAATTTATTATTTTATCTCTATTAATTATTAAGTGGATGAATTAAAAATTAGAGATTTTTAAAAAATTATACTTTTTAAAAGTAATTAATTAAAAATATAAAACTTTATTATTTTTTATTTATTAGAATAAATAAGTAATTAAATATAATTAAAAAATAATAAAAAATTAAAACACAGACGGAGTACTAAAGTAGAATATGATAATTTGCGGTTGACTCGTATTGAAAAATGGAAAAAGTGGAAAACCATACTGAAAGAAAGAAAAAAAACAATGAAAGAAAGCAAATCAACAGGACAAATTAATGGAAAATTATTCTTTCACATGTCACTAGCATCCAATTTCTTATTTAATTTCTTCCCACCAAACAACCCACTAAGTCTATCTTTTCATAATTTTTTTTTTTAAAAAAAAACTGTAAATAATAATAATTAATTGATACAAAAACTTTGAATTTTTCTTTTTTGGGTAAATTAGTAACAGAATGAGGTTTATGAAAAACATGGTGGTGGAACCTTTGTCACGATGAGTCTACCGTGCACGCATAAATTTAATCAAAGTTGATAGTTGTTTTTTATTTAACCTTTGTGTTAATATTCATTTGTGATAGTAAAGTCATGCACCTTGATACTTGTCCAGTGATTTCTTTCAACATTGTACAAGCAACCTTCATTTCAATTTATACTTTGGAATTAGAATCCTTTTTCCTTTGTTTGGTTGTCGCCATGGATTTTCGTTCAGGTGTTTTTGCTACGATTTTAATTTTTTTATTTTCTACTCTAGTTTTAGAAGCGTATGATAGTTTTGATCCCAACGGAAATATAACCGTTCAATGGGATGTTAGCGACTGGTCGTCAGATGGATATATTGTAAGTTGCACGTAAATTTCAAGTTAATAAACTAAACTTTTTTACAATATAATATTGTGAATTGTGAACAGGCAACTGTGACCCTATTCAACTACCAGGAGTACAGGCATATCGAAGCCCCAGGCTGGAAGTTGGGATGGATGTGGGCGAGGAAAGAAATAATATGGAGCATGAAAGGAGGTGAAACGACAGAGCAAGGAGATTGCTCCAAGTTTCGTGGATATATTATTCCTCACTGTTGCAAGAGGGATCCAACAGTTGTGGATTTACTGCCAGGAACTGCGTACAATCAACAGATTGCAAATTGCTGCAAGGGAGGAGTAATCAACTCGCTGGTGCAAGATCCAGGAAAAGCTATTAGTTCCTTCCAACTCAGTGTTGGTGGCACGGGAACTACAGTTAGACTTCCTAAGAACTTCACTTTGAAGACACCAGGGCCTGGTTATACATGTTGAGTTGCTAAAATAGTTGAACCCAGTAAGTTTGTTAGTCAAGATGGGAGACGAGTAACACAGGCCATCAGTAAGATACACTTTTCATTCATAATTCGATATCATTAATAAAACATAATTTTACGTTATTAATATCTAACTTTTGATTGACAGTGACTTGGAAAGTCACATGCACATACTCACAGTTCCGAGCTCAAAATGCTCCTACATGCTGTGTCTCCCTCTCAGCCTTCTACACTGACACCATTATACCGTGCCAAAAATGCAGTTGTGGCTGCCAGAAGAATAGAGATTGTGTAGAGTAAGTCCTGCAAAACATGTCCTTTAATTTTAAAAAAAAATAAAAAAAATTTGGTATATTAGTTAGTTCCTGATCATCCTTGTTTAATTCCTTGTAGTCGAGACGAACCACAGCAAGCTTGGGGCTTTCGAAAAGACAACAATTCTCCTATGATTGGGTGCACAAGTCATATGTGCCCTATTCGAATTCACTGGCATGTGAAGTTCAACTACAAGGAATATTGGAGGGTAAAAGTGACGATAACGAACTTCAATTACAATGTGAATTATACGCAGTGGAATTTAGTTGTCCAACATCCCAATTTCAACAACCTTGCTCAGTTATTCAGCTTCAATTATAAGTCATTAACTCCTTATGGAACAAAAATTAGTAAGTACTGCAATAACTAATTAATTTAATTAGTGTTGCTCTGTTTAAATGTACTATATATAATTGGCGATCTATCATCAAATCTACAGATGACACTGCGATGCTCTGGGGTAAAGAGTTGTATAATAATGTCCTAATGCAGGCTGGTCCGTTAGGAAATGTCCAGTCCGAGTTGCTATTCGCCAAAGATTCGTCCACATTGTTCAGTTTTAAGAATGGGTGGGCATTTCCGCACACGGTTTATTTCAATGGTGATTATTGTGTGATGCCACTGCCTGACTCATATCCATCTTTGCCAAATGGTGGTAGTAAACGGGAGGCTTCACTGTCCATGACATACAACGTCTTCATACTTGTACTAGCATTATTGATTACATAATTACTCGAGTTTAACTTTGTTTGTCACTATCATTTAGCTATGTTCCTAAACTCCAAACTTTAGCCAATATCCAGCCCAAGTTTGATCTGATCTTTGCTCAAGCTATATCTCAATAATACTTGTAATTCTTAAATAGATAAAAGACATAAAGACACCGTTAAAATTGTCTTGTATTTACATAAAAACACCTTAACTTTCAAATTGTCCTATCACGTCCACAGAACTATTTAATATCTTTGTAAATGGACCATTTTGACCTATTCCCTAGTCTGGGTTGTTACCAAGCACATAAGTGCGTCATGCAACATATTCACTAGACCAATTTAAAAGCGCCATGTGTCATTATTTTTTCTTTATTATTAAGTATTAAATCAATTTATGTTAGCTTCTCCAAATTTAAACCAAAATAATCGTTGGTAACCCTAATTTTTTGATGATTTATATTAAGAATATAAAGATCATATCAATTAAATTTATATTTAAATGCATTTTCATAATAGTGCATTCTTCCAAAATCATGAAGACGCCTGTGATTCAATATCTGACTAAGGAGGTGGAAGAGAATGATGAGTCTATGAAGATTGAAGAGTCAGATGAACATGACAAGGGTTTAAGTTAGTTTGCTTCAAATATTTGTGGTACTCTTTTGACATTTAATGTTTATTTCCTCTATTGATTCGTAATTTCATGGTGTATCAAAGTATGTTCTGTATATTTCAACAAACTAATGAATATATATAGTCGTACATATGAATAGTGTTTCTTATTGGTAATGAGTTTTATGATTTTTTTCTCAATTCTAATCAATTTGCTTCAAAATTAAGTCATGACATTAACTCCATGCTTCAAAATAAATAAATAATAATAATAAAGAAAGAGCGATACAATTACAAACACAAGTTGACTTCTTCCCCTTTGCATCGCAAGTTGCGCTAGGGAGGCCTAAACTTATTCTCTTTTTAGTCTACCTCATAGAAGTTGGTTATAGGGCTGATGTACAAAGAAAGGGAAGCTAATATATATGATGAAATGAGGCTGTTAAAAATACCAAAGGCAAAAAAAAAAGGGTACTATATATTAAATACGTAGTCTATATACATTATTATTTATCAATATATGGTGAGCGTATACAACAATATATAAGAACGGAAATTGAGTTGAAAATACAAAAGATCAGCAGCTAAGGCCTAAATTCTAACCCAGGCAGACAACAATCGAACTTGGGTCCAAAATCGTTCTTTCATTTTTTTTATTTGATTCGTTGTTGCAACTTGTCTAACTCTAAATATTTTAAGAAAAATTAACTAAACATCATTTTTACATATTTTCTATTAGTTCATACCATTTCAAAAAATTCCCAAAATTTCTCTTTTCCACAGTTTATCTAAAATTTCCAGATATACCATTGTGAATTATCAAACTCATTTTTTATGCCTAAGATCATTCATGGTATCACCAATTAGCTCCATCACTCTATTTTTAAATTTCAAGTATAGATATAAGTATGAACCAGATTATATATATTTTGCAAATTTTAAAAACTAATGAATACAGGTATAGTCATACACGTGGATAGTGCTTCTTATTAGTTATGAGTTTTGATTTTTCAATTTAAATAAGTTGGTTCAAAATTAGGTCATGCCATTAACCTCAAATTTCAAAAAAAAAAAATAGAGAAGGAGCGATGCAATTGCAAACACAAGTTGGCTTCTTCCCCTTTGCATCTCGAGTTGGGCAAGGGAGGCTTAAGCTTATTTCGTTTTAGTCTACCTCATAGTAGTTGATCATTGGACTAATATACAAAGAAAGTTAAGCTAATATATATGATGAAATGAATCTGTTACAAGTACCTAAGGCAAAAAAATGGATTGTATACATTGAATACATAGTCAATATACAGTAAATGCATATAACAATATACAAGAACGAAAATTGAGCCGAAACCACAAAAGATCAACAGCTAAGGCCCAAGTTCTGACCCGACAACAATCAGACTTGGGCCCAAAATCCTTCTTCCCTTTTTTTTAAAGGGAAAATTGTATATAATAGCAAACTAATAACCTAAAATAAATGGAGTAGCTAGGGTTTGATTTAATTGTGCTCCATAGCAAACGTTAGCCGAAATTTGCCAGGTGCCTCTCTCCCAAAAGTCTCGCTCGCCACTCTCCCATTCTCGCCTCTCTCGCTTTATACACAGAAGTGTATAATTTCTGTTTCTGTTTTGTATAAAGCGAGAGAAAATTGTATATACACATGCAAAAACATGTATCTTCGTGTTACACACTTAATTATACAATTTACAAACATTTTACTTCATTTCAATTGTAGACAAATGCAAATTTTATACAAATATTGCAGAGAAAAAGGTCAACGAATTATACAATTGCAGTGAAATACAATTTTCTTTAGCTTTATACAACAGAAGTGTATATATTGTGTTTCTGTTTTTGTATAAAGCGAGAGAAAAACATATATCTTCTTGCTATACACTTATAATTATGCAATATACATACATTTTAATTCGATTCAATTGTATGCAAAGAAAATTTTATAAAAATATTATAGCGAAATAGGCAGTGAATTATACAATTGTGCATTATACAATTACAGCGAAATAGGATAGCGAATTATACAATTGCAGCGAAATAGGCCAGCGAATTATACAATTTAGGCCAGAGAATTATACAATTGTATATGTATAGCGAATTATACAGTTTTATGTTTGCTATATGTGCAAGTTGCCCTTTTTTATTTGATTAGTTATTCAATTTGTCTAACTCTGAATATATTAAGGAAAAATTGATCAACTAAACATCATTTTTACATATTTTCTATCATTCTCCAACATTTAGAAAAATTAAAAAAATTCCTTTTTTTTCACAATTTTCTCACTTTTTCAGTTATATTATTATACATTATTATCTCACGATTTTTTTTCTTTTTTCACATCTAAAATCACTCAGGGTATCACCAATTACCTCCATCACTCTATTTTTGAATTTCAAATCTTTTCTCTTTCCAATTTATATTTATCGTAATTTACTCAGCTTGATCATCATATCTCTCTCTCTCTATGTAGAAAGTGAAACAAAAACACTATTTGGGAAAGTGACTCTCCGCTTTTCTTGTGGATATTTCACTTCCTATCAAAAACCTTTAGTTTCCTGTAAACGCTTATGAGCATGTGGTCAACTTAG